>CAUYQV010054826.1:0-10544 GCA_963574575.1 Galagoides demidoff
ACCTGCTCCGGTGTTCTGTGGGGTCAGAGGGATCTGCCCAGCAAATAAAGTATTCTAGGGAGGTTGGTGCCTCCTACCCCACCTTGTACCTTTGTCACACCCAGTCACTGGAGACCCCAGAGGGCTGTGACCTAGTTGCCCCAATAAGCAAATGTGGCAGGGCTCTGTGTCTGCCAAAATCAAAGTAGAGCCAGTGTCAGCTCCACTCAGGTACTGCTTTTCGACCCCCGCCAGCAAAGGGAACTGAGGCTTGACTATCTTAGGCACTCAGTGACAACTGAAGAATGTTCCACCTGAGGACAATTTGGGCCTGAGAAAATCCCAAGACCATCAGAGATTCTCCCTTGACCACAAGCTGATTTGCCCAAATCAAGAGATCCAAACCTATTGACCCCGTTACTACCCACTCCCTGATTGGAAAGATCACAAGGTCTCTGGCAACTAAATAATAGGATTCTACTGGTGGTATAAGTGTGGCTCTCTGTGATGTTCTGAGGAGTCAGAAAGACCTGTTCAGTAGACAATTTGGAGTAAGGAGGCTGATGCCTCTTTCCCCTCCTTACTCACCCTTCACCGCTGGACTCTGGTAACCTCGATCTCCGTTAACCCCACTACCAGTCTCTGTTAACCCAGACTCTGTAACCCAGTCCTGTCCAATAGGTGAGAGAGTCAGAGTTTTGTGCCTACCAGAGTCCAGGTAAAGTCAATAGGTTCATCAGGATTTTATGCCTGACAGAGTCCCAGTATTGTCAATGCCTTCTCCACTTGGTGACCACTCTTTGTGGCCAGTCAGCAGAGATAGTTGAAGCCTATCTGCATCAGGCACTCAGTGGGAGCTGTAGAATATTCCGCTTCAGTTCAATCTAAGCCTGGAGTTTGTTTTCTTGAAGTGGTAGTTTGCCTCGGTGGGGAGGACGTGTATTTATCTATCTCTTCTCTCAGTTCAGCTCCCCACTATCAGGTTCATTGGGTTCTTCTGGAAGTTTTCTCTCTCCCTGAACTGAAGCTTATGTTGAAAGCTTGCTCCAGTCAGCTCTCATCCGCTATTCCTCCAAATTCTTATTGAATGTGAAAATTTTAGTTAGGGAATATAACCAACCCGGGGATTTAGCAAAGTACAGGATACATTGAAACCAGCTGGGCAAATAGACTAAAATGCTACCTGACATACAAGCACATCAATGCCCAGACACTCAGCCACAACTAAACAAACAGACAAAGAAGTAAACAAAACAATAGACAGACCAGTCAACTAATAGATCAAAAATGAAAGAAGGAAGAAATAAAAAGAAAGAAAAAAAGTAGTAATAATAAAAGATAACCATAGAAATGATGGTCATAAAATGATAGAGCAAACACATAGGAAAGCAAACAATCAAAGAACAGAGATAATCAAAATATATATATATATAAAGAAAATAAAAAGTAAAAAATTAAAAATTTTTAAAAAAGGGAAAGGAGGGCACTGCTAAGACATTTTTTTTTGAGTATATACAAACAAGTCCCTTTTTCAATGCTGTAGGGTTCCAGTTAAAAAGTATATGTATAATTATGCTGCAGCATAGTTTCTAGACAGCAGGTGGTGCTGTGAGTGGTCCCTGCACTGATACCAAAAATAGAAAGGAAAAAAAGAAAAAAGAAAAAAGAAAAAAAAAGTATATATATATATCAAAGGAGAATCTTTGCTGACAGGATGCCCAGATTCTCCCTACAACAGTTCGCACAAAGTGTTGGGCGTCTTGGTTTAATTTCAGATGCCGGATGGCTGGCTGCAGATCAGATTTTGAGTTCTCCGCGCTTCTGGAGAAGGTGTTATGGAGACGCCATTTTGGAGGTTTTACTTTGCATCTGGTTCCTAGTGGCCGCCCGCTCCTATCTGTCCTCCAAACTTGGGACACAAGTTCACACTTCGCCAGACTTTCACGCAACTCCTAGTTTCCCCTCGAACAGAAAACCATTGTGGTTGGAGGGAAAAGAGCTGAGGCGCCCCTTGCATGGTCTGTATTCCAGTGGGGGAGGGGCTGCTGCACTGCCACCGCAGGAAGTTCAAAAGATTTTTCAGTGTTTTTAAGAGGGGAACTGATTCACCCTGCTGGGTGCCGCGTCAGTGCAGCTCCACACAGACTTCCAAAATTATAGGTTGTATCAGTTTCTAAGCAGAGTCCCTTCCCCTCAAGTTTCTGTCCAAATGCCTGGATCCCTGGCACCCCAAATGAGGTCCAAATGTCTCCCATTTCTGGCTGCTAAATTCTGCTTGGGAGTCCACGCCTCACTGAACTCTCTGCAAGACACACAAACTTCCCACGAAATGGGTACAGGAGCCTTTTATGGGGGAAGGACTGGTTTCTGTCTCTCAGGATGCAAGCCACAACCTGGTGCCACAGGTCGCAGATGGAGCTGTTTCAGCTGCTGCCCTGAGTTTTTTCTGGCTGACTACACTTCCAATCCAACAATTCACCTCTTTGCTGCTCACCCTGTGGTGCTTATCCGTGCAAGGACGCCACGCGGAAGGGATCCAATAAGCCCACTCTCACCTGAAACCAGCAGGAGAGTTGACTCAGGGGTGAATCTCCTCCACCATCTTGCTCCACTTCCGCCAGAATTTTTATTGCAGCCCAGTTCATAATTACCAAGTCATGGAAGCAGCCTAAATGCCCATCAACCTGTGCATGGATTAACAAATTGTGGCATATGTATAGCATCCAGCACTATGAAGCCATAAAAAGAGGGAGCCTTTGCATCTTTTATGTTTACCAGGATGGATCTGGAATATATTCTTCTTAGTAAAGTATCTCAAGAATGGAAGAAAATGTATCCAATGTACTCAATACTACTCTGAAACCAGTATATAGTCAACTACACATTCACACTAATGACAAAACAAACCATAGTCCAGAAAGAAGAAAGGAAGAGGAGGAGAGGGGAGGGGATAAGGGAGGCTGGCACGTGGGAGGGTATTTGGTGGGACATCCCCTGATGTGCATAATGCAATGGTACACTTCAAAACCATTAAGATTAGAGTATAAATGACCACAACAAATAATTAAGTAAGGAGATGGTTATGTTAACAAGTTTGAAGTGAGCTTTCCACATTGTATATCAAATCAGCACAATGTACCCCATAAATACATTAATATACACAGTTTGGTTTAATAAAAAATAAAAAGTATGTTTTGAAAAGTGAAATAAGGTTATCAATTCAGAGAAAGAAATGTACTCACAACATAAACCCTTAAATGAAACACAACAAAACACAAAGGAAAACATAAATTACCTGGGTACTGGAAAGCTGACCAGTGACCCCAAAGGTTGTGCTGAGATAAATTATAAAATTCTACTTCCCAAGTGCAAAGACAATTGAGAAGAAGGATCCTAGTGGGTCAAAAGGCAAAACAGTGGAAAATTGGAAAATAAAAAGGTCTTTATGCAGATGAAATCTAGGCTCACTGTATAACCATAACGTGCACAGGTAATATTCCTGCCTTCATGTGCCAAAGTATGCACAAGACTGAAGTGTCTGCTTCTCTAAATAGCTGGCTGAACATGAGTATCTGGGCTGTAACCACACAGGAAAAAATGACAAAAATGAGTATGGGGTCAATGCTCTGTTCCGCAAAGGGCAGTGCTGCCCTTATTACCCTCTGTGTCTCGATCTTATACTATTTTTTTTTTTGGTAGCACCTGTAAACTAGAAAAACTCCCTCCAGGGAATCCACTGTAATCCAACTCATGCACACAAGAACTCATGAAGATTCAATCTGCCACTATGTGGCCATAGAGGACACAGAACATAGATTGGAGTATTTTTTATGGCTGATTCCATAAAAACTAGATTGGACTATCTTTTATGGCTGAATATACACCACAGTGTACACATACCACTTTTTATTAACTGAATAATGTGTGAGTTGTCTCCACATCTTTGTGATTGTGAATTGTGCTGCTATAAACATTCAAGTGCGAGAGACTTTTTGATAAAATGCCTTTTCAGACAAAACTGGTGTGAAAACACCTTCATGCTCATGTAGTAACAATTTCTGGTGAAACACCCTGTGAAACAATAAATGAAAGGGAATTGTTTGTTGCTCTCAGGTTTCTGAAACTTTAGCTCAGCGACGGCAGTGAGTGACCTGGCATAGCTGAGGGTACCCGGGCACCTATGAGTCTCACCTAGCATGGGTCAGGAGAGACCTGGGCTGAGGGGAGACTTCAACTGTCTTGAGGAAGAGAGGATCTGTTCTCCTACACAAGCTGCCACATCCAGATTGTCCTGTGATTCGACATCTCCTCCCAGGTTTAGTGGGGACTGAGGACACAGAGTGAAGGAGTTCCGAGAGCAGAAACCCTCCCAAACCTCATTGCCACTGTGTGAATCCTGCCCACTTGTGCATGTGCACAGTAGGCAGTGACTTGGCCCCCTCCCTTACTGGACAGGAGGCCACCCTCAGAAATTCCATCTCTGGAACATTTGTTTCCCACCAGAACTTTACACTGGTATTTAGAGAACTAGATGGGCTAGGCCCCTCCTATGACAAGGCTCCAGCCTCACGAATCAGGTCTACTGCACATTTCCTCCTAGAGTTCACTGCTGAAAACACACAGAGGTACCTAGAGGATTTCTGACAAATCCCCACACCTCACCCTGAATTTGTAGCAGGAACCAGGTTCCTCAACCATCTAGGATTCTGGACCACTAGATCATAACCTCATCTAACTCAGTGGACACAGAAATGAACCAGAGATCAGCCCTGCCTCAGCCAGTGTCTGTAGAACAAACCAGGCTTTCCACCAATCTTGCACTGTTCCCCACTCATGCAAATAAAGCCTTAACAATACCTCCTCTTTTGTGAATTTCAAACCCCAACCAAACCGGCTTTCATATGCACTGTGCTTGAGACCACTCTTCAGATGCCCATACGATGCAAACAAAACCCGTGGATCTTGCTGTTATAAACATAAAGGAAAAATAGAAATATGGGGCTACATTTTCCAACTTGAAAATAAAGGAAGGTGTTTTTCTGCCTTTCCTTTCCCTTGAGCATTTAATTTAGAAAATATTTAATTACAAGTTCTCTTTCACCTCTTTGAAATCTATTCAAATTCTTTCAAAAGATAAAATAAGTTTGTTTGTACAAATTGGAGTCCTTACATCCTACTAATTAAAATAGTGTTCATCTCATTTACATAATCACAGTGATTTAATAAAAAATAATAAAAATAAAAGAAATAAAAAGAAATAAAAACAAGCTTGTGCCATCAGAAATTTTTTGTGAACCTGACAACTATCTCTTTGAAATGAAATATCAAAGAATATAGTGCCCTGACTCAGTTTCCATGGTGAGGATTGATTCTAACTGTAGTAAACACCAAGCTTTAAGTTGCAAATCTACCGCCTGTTATATAGGCCTGACGTGTATTTCTTATCAGAATAAAGCCAGTTGGCAAACACAGATGTTCATTATAACTAACAGATAAATTTAGGATGTACTCTGTATGATAAATACTGCTTTCAAATCTTATTTGACAGGGAATTATTATTTAGTTTTTTTAGTTTTTGGCTGGGGGTGAGTTTGAACCCGCCACCTACAGTATATGGTGCCAGTGCCCTACTCCCTTGAGCCATAGGCACCACCCTTTGACAGGCAATTATTATTCATTTTGAGAACTTTTTTAAAAGATTGGATTTTCCTAGTTTTATAAACAAGTGACTTTTTATATATCTGAAATCGTGCAGTAGATTTGTGAATCACATCACCTTCTAGTTTAATTGAGTGGTAGAAGGCTTTTCTTCTCCTTTTTACATTCTGGATAGAGTTTCTGTACTGGGAAAACATTTATTTTAATCACATTTCCTAAAACCTTTCTAGAAAAAAAAAATTAAAAGAAGCCCACCTGGCTAGGCGCCTGTGGCTCAAGTGGCTTAGGCACCAGCCACATACACCTAAGGTGACAGGTTCAAATCCAGTCCGGGCCTGCCAGAACAATGATGGATGCAACCAAAATATAGCCGGCCGTTGTGGCGGGCACCTGTGGTCCCAGCTACTTGGGAGGCTGAGGCAGGAGACTCACTTGAGCCAAGGAGTTGGAAGTTGCTGTGAGCTGTGATGCCACAGTACTCTACCCAGGCAGAGAGCTTGAGGCTCTGTCTCAAAAAAAAGAAGCCCACCAGGCTTCTTAATAGAGGTCCTTGTTCATAATTTTGCAGCTCAGAAATTGGCTGTCCCAACTTGAGCACATGGGCAGATCTCTCTGCCTGTTTGAGATTTCCTGTCCCCCATAGAACATACTCAGATCACATTCCTCTGGAAACACTCTCATAAGATGGCAACTGGCAGTTCCAATCATTCTCTCAGTGCCCCTGGAATCTTCAGACTTGAAGGTGATTCTGAGATTTGAGGTCTGTGACACCAACTGGAATGAGAGAATGTGCGCTAAGTTGATTTGAGATACTCCTCTTCTGCCTCCTCCTCTTGCCCAAATGCAGAGGTGCTACCGAATTCATGTCTTTCTAGTGACCTAAATCTGCAGTTGTGAGTCTGAATCCAAGGCCTGAGGCTCCTTAGAATGCATTAGAGCAGACTCTGTAGGAAAATCTTGTTTTTCTTCCCTCACTACAGCACCCAGGAATACAGAGCAAGCAGGATCTCATCTAGAATCTGCACAAATGACCTGGCCTCCACCTGGAATTCAGAAGATAAGGCCAGACTTTGGGGTGGGGATGCATTAAGCCCTCAGGGGAGACTTATTCTGTAGTGTCAGAGATCAGCATAGACTTTGTAAACATAAGGGACCTTTTGGAGTGTGGCCCAGAATTTTATAGATCTTGTCCAGGGACCTATTATAACTGTGAGATAAAAAAAATAAAAATAAAAAGGTTGGGAAGCATATTTCAACTATGTTAGGAATAATTAGACACTTTGTACTAACCTTTGGCATTATAAGGAGTAACTCACACAATGTGAGGTTTCCAGCACAGTGCACCATACCATGCTGTGAGCACTTAGTATTTGCTCAGTAAACATTGCGTTAAGGCATGGGAACTCGTGGTTTTCCAAATGCAGATGTATTCAGATACTGCTGCCTTCTCTAGCCACAGTAAACCTTAAAGTGCCAGCAGAGACTGTCACATTACAGAATGGTGATTAATGGTGTTCCCTGGGGAACATAAATATGTTGTTGTGATAAATGTTGGCATAAGGGACTCTGTGTGCTATGTCTGCTCTCTCCAGCTGAGTGCTGCTGATAATGAGTCTGGGGGCTACATCAGCATTGACAGGGGAATTGTTGAAGAGGCCAATTTGTGAACTTCTCCCACACCTGCAGATCACATTTCATGAGCAGAACCCAGAATACTACAAGATTTCTATGCTCATTGAAATGTCAGAGATGATTTTTAGGTAAGTGGCTCTCAGCCCATGCTTCCAATTAGAATCACTTGGGCACTTTGTAAAAATACCATCACCTGTGCCCTCCCCACAGTTCCTCTCTATTAAGCTAGTGGAAGGATCCCTGTGGCTTTAATTAAGTGCCCCACGTGTTACTAGGTGGGGCCAAGGTCAAGCACAAGTGATTTGAGGTACATTAATGAGAGTTGAATTCAGCCTTCATTCCAGAGGGAGATAGCAGGATCTTCTCTGCTTTGGTGTGGTGGGAGCTGATCAGTGTGGTGCATATGCCCATTGCCATAGGAGAAACTGCTGGTATGTGTGGGCATGGAGGGCACCTGAGGGTAGGAAAGAAGAAACTCACATTTTGGTTTCCATGAGGAGTTCACATCCCTGATACTTTCTAATAAAAAGGAGGAAGAAGAGTAGTTTTTTCTGTCATGAAGGACCTCATGCTTGTGATGTTGCAAAAGCGATTAAAAAGATTATGCTGACTCCTTTCAGGGTTATTCTCTAAATATAATTCTAATTTGTCTAGACAATCTCACCTGAAAAAAAATCCCAGACAAGGAAAAGGAGAAGACATGGCTGGTTCCCAGATAAACATATCAAAGGTAAGGGGTTGTGTTTACTATTCCTCCTGGAATGTCATGTGGAACTTACAGGGCTCAAATTTGCAAATCCTTCCTCCTTTAGTTTGATATTTTTACTAATGAGTTTGTTTTCACTCCTTTTTTGCTTTTTATATAATAACCAAGGAGCCCTGTAAAATCCTTCTCCATGTACCACAGCATTCTCTATGTCCCAGTCCCATACATGCCATGGGCAAGTTTTCCAGCAAATATACAATGTGTAATATTGAAGATGTTCAATATTTGAACATCTTTGTTTACAGGACAAAATATATGTGAATCCTTGTTCACAGAACATAGAATAGTAAGAAGTATGGATGTCCAGGACTCCTACTGGGGATTGGACCTGATCCTGGGAAATGAGTGAACAAGGGGAACATGTTTTGTTTAGGTTCCATCTGGATGCTCCATTAGAATCTTTGCAGAACAGGATTAAGAAAATGCAGAGAGTGAATGGCATTAATTATCCAAGGTAACTCAGAGAGTTCTGGAAAGAAGAAAAATAAGAATAGACTTTTTCTTTAAGATACTAAAGAAAAACCATTTAAATCAAGTATTAGAGATTACAGAAAATGGGAACTATCTGTAGCATGAATTTTGCATAAAACTAGTATTTTTTTTTTTTTTGAGACAGTCTAAAGCTCTCACTCTCAGTGAAAGACTGTAACATCACAGCTCACAGCAAGCTCAAACTCTTTGGCTTAAGCAATTCTCTTGCTTCAGCCTCCCAAGTAGGTGGGACTACAGGGGCCCATCACAAAGTCTGGCTATTTTTTTTTGCTTGTGGTTGTCATTGTTGTTTGGCAGGCCCCAGCTGGAATGAAACCCATAAGCTCTGGTGTATGCTGCTGGTGCCCTAGGCTCTGAGCTATAGGCGCTGTGCCAAAACGAGTATTTTTTTAATTATTACTGTGTTTTGTTACTACTATCACAGCAGTGATATTGTATTGTCCTGTGTTTACTGGTATGTAACAGAAATTGGCCCATGATAGTAGATGTTAATTTCATTCACTTGGTTAAGTTGCACTCTGATCACTATAAAGTTAATTATTTTTCTCTTTATCATTAATGTCTTGGGGGAGATTTGCTGACTGATGTTCTCAAACTATCTCATTTAATCTAGAAGCTTCACTTCTTTTTTTTTTTTTATTGAATGATAACTATGTACATTAATGCACTTCTCAGATACAGTGTGGTATTTTCACATGCAATCCGAAACACTTCCATCAAACTGGTTAACATAGCCTTCATGTCATTTTCTTAGTTATTGTGTTAAAATGTTCATATTCTACTCTTGGAAAGATTCACTTGTACCTTGTAAGATAAACCACAGAAGTGATCCCTCCAATCCCCCCCCTCCACCCATTTCCCCCACTCCTCTCTCTCCCCCCTCCCTGTATTCTTAGGCTATAATTAGGTTATAGCTTTCATATAAAAGGTTTAAATTAATTTCATAATAGGGATGTGTACATTGGATACTTTTTCTTCCATTCTTGTCATACTTTGCTAAGAACATTTTCCAGTTCCACCCATGTGAACATGAAGGACATAAAATCTCCATCTTTCTTTATGGCTGCATAGTATTCCATGGTGTACATATACCACAGTTTGTTGATTCATTCGTGGATAGATGGGCACTTGGGCTTCTTTTATGACCTGGAAATAATGAATTGGGCTGCAATACACATTCTGATACAAATATCTTTGTTGTAATGCAATTTTTGGTCATCTGGGAATATACCTAATAAAGGAATTGTAGGGTCAACCGGCAGATCTATTTTTAGTTCTCTAAGTGTTCTCCAGATGTGTTTCCAAAAAGAATGTATTAGTTTACATTCCCACCAGCAGTGTAGGAGTATTCCCTTTTCTCCACATCCATGCCAGCATCTCTGGTTTTGGGATTTTGTGATTTGGGCGATTTTTATTGGAGGTAGGTGATATCTCAAAGGAGTTCTGGTTTGCATTTCTCCGATGATTAAGGATGGTGAGCATTTTTTCATCTATCTGTAGGCCATGCACAGATCTTCTTTAGAGAAATTTCTCTTCAAGTCCCTTGCCCACCCTGAGATGGAATCACTCATTTTCTTCATGCTAATACGTTTAAGTTCTCTATGGATTCTGGTTATTAAACGTTTGTCGGAGACATAACCTGCAAAAATCTTCTCCCATTCTGAGGGCTGTCTGCTTGCCTTACTTACGGTGTTCTTGGCTGTGGAGAAGCTCTTTAGTTTGATGAGGTCCCAATAGTGTATTTTTAATGTTACTTCAATTGCCCAGGATGTCCTCCTCATAAAATGTTACCCCAGGCCGATTTTTTCAAGTGTTTTCCCTATACGTTCTTCTAGTATTTTTGTTGTTTCATGTCTTAAGTTTAAATCTTTAATCCAGTGAGAGTCTAACTGGTGAAGAAGTGATCTTCTCAGATCACTTAGAAAACTTAGTTAATGGTGAAAGGTGTGGGTCCAGTTTCAGTCTTCTACAGGCTGTTAGCCAGTTCTCCCAGCACCATTTGTTAAATAGGGAATCT
>CAUYQV010054828.1:0-19700 GCA_963574575.1 Galagoides demidoff
CATTACAGAGAGTGAGCCAATTATGTCTGTATCATTTTCCACAGGTGTAAGGCCATGCACAGAGGACAGTGACACAGCAAAAACTTCACCAGCACAAAAGAACCCACAGTTGTCTGGGCTCAAGAAAAATAAGATACTGTCACCCTCATAAATGGAACAACATTGCAAAGGCCCATATTTCATGATATCACATCCACATTGTTATTTCCTGTCCCCCAGCGATGCTGATTCATGGGTACAGTGAAGGGAAAAATGGGGCACAGAGTACATTTCCTTGCAGTGTGATCTACCACACTATTTCAGGAGAGTACAGACCTCTAAAAGAGCAAAATTACCTGACTTACACCAAAAAGTGACAATGGTTTCCAGCACCAAAATAGGAAAATTGACCCCTAGGCCTGAAGGAATTTTCCCCTTTTATCAGGAGGAATAGGACAGGATGGGAAGAAACTGCCAGCTTGGACATATGATCTATGAAGTTCCTGAATCTCCAGGCAGATACAACAAAACACAAGAGGATCTAAGCATCATCAGCTTCACATCCTGTTCAGTGGTAGAATTCACAGGACTTTTGCTTCCCAGTAAGGTGCAGAGTATGATCAGGAGAAAAGTGCAGGAAAGAAATATTGGGCCAAAGGCCACCTACACTCAAATTCCCTGCAACCAGAGTGCTCATGATGCTGCTGCATCATTGCTGTCAATGGTGTGAACCACTCGGTACAGAAGCCCGACAATAGGCTGTCACCAGTTTCTGTCCCCTACCAAAAATTCCCCTCCCTCAGATCCTAGCAATGCTGCACTTTGCTTCCCAAAGCACCTTCCACAAAGCTGTTGAGCCACTGAAATGTGGAGAATGAAGCCCCTGAGGAGGAACTTACAAAGACACACTAGGAATACCAGTTCACTTTAATAAGTGTCCACTGGTGAACACAGCTCACTATAAATGTGAAACACTGAGAGGTCAGATCACCAAATGGAAAATGTTCCTATAAGCAATTGAAGGTGCCTCTCAGAACCCTGCCAAGTTCACTCCTCTCAGCTACAGTATAACATGTGAAGGGACACCCTTTCCAAAATCAGTGGTTATTGGTTTAGGCAGTGCACAGAAGGAGCCAAAAGCTGCTAAGCCCTCACAGACAGATAATCCCAGAGTTCTCAGTGAGAATGGAAAGCAAGGTTCTTCCCCCATAATTAAAGCATCATCTTTGCCAGTGGGGCACACTTAATCATTTCCCACTCAACAATACACTTTGTTGCAGTGCCAAGCACAGTGGATGCAGGACCTATACCTTCCAACCCACAACACCTATTAAAACATGGCCACCAGAGTCCTCAACCTCAGCTTTTGTCAGCAGCCCTCATTGGAGCCATGGTCCGCAGCCCTATCCCACCTGAGCCTATAACCCCCCCCCCCCCATGGAGCAACCACATGCATTGTTGTTCCATCTTTGCTGATACAAAAGCCTCTTCCTGCTTCTGGAGCATCAAACCCTATAATTCTTCTCATGGATGAACAGATCATCAGACTGCTTGGGAACCCAGCCTTGAAATCCATTATTTCAAGATGTTTTCTTCCATCTTTGTAGAACCATTGTCATTCCCAGTTATTCCTACTACTACACAAGCCTCTTGTATATTCTCTGGATATAAACATTGTCCAGGAAATAGAAAGAAGGTGGAAGTTGGGGTAACTGGTCATTTTTCAAGCACCAGAAACTTCCTTAAAAAGCCTTTCACAGGCTAGGCATGGTGACTCACACCAGCAATCTTAGAAGTTCGAGCGGCAAAGACAGGTAAACTATTTGCACTCATGTGTTTCAGACAAACTGAACAAGAGCAAGATCCATTGTCTACTAAAAATATAAAATATGAAATATTAAAACTACCAGGGTGTTGTGAAAGGTGTGTGTGGTCCCAGCTACTAGGGAGGCTAGGCAATGGGGTCACTATAATCCAAGCGTTTCAGGTTGCCATGAGCTGTGATGCCAGGGCACCATATCATGGGGCAAGAAAGTGAGACTTTTTCTCAAAAAAAAAAAAAATGGCTTCTCACAACTTGTAATTAAGATGACAGAATTCAAGGCAAGCTAACCCTGGATCTGAGTCCCTTTCAATACTCACTTGACTGTTACGGTGGCAAGATAATTACATGTTCTTAATCATTAGTGTCTTCTGTGAGATGGAGCTAATAGGAATATTAGTTAGCTAGCATTGTTTTTAGAGGATGGGGTAAGATCCCAATGAAAAGAACTGAGCACAGTTCTTGGTTCCAGTTAACTCACTCCCAGTGATAGCTGTGATTCATTTCTTTTAGCATCATCACCACTACCATCAGCTAAGGTATTTCACAAAATGACTGGTGCTGTCCAAGTTACATGACTGGATCCAAGTCTCAGGGAACTAGTATCACAAAAAAAAAAAAAAAAAAAAAAAAAACCTTGGTTACTTTTTTATTCATGGAAAAGTGGAGACCTGTGCCTAGGTCTTATGTTTAAGCATAGACTGTGACACACTTAAAGGAAAGGAGCTGGCATTTAAAGGGGGATATACAGGCCTTCAATGCCCAGTGGTAAAAACGTGCCTCTTCCTTACCTATAAAATATCAAGGGGTATCCAAGCCATTTTTCCAAATTTCTCAGTGGGAAATCTCCCCTTGCTTTGATAAAGAGCAATGACAAGAGTTCTACTTTAAGACATGAATAGTGCCATGAGAAAACCTCCTTGGACATGATTCCAAATGGTCACAGTGTATGTAACTCCAGCTAGTCAGATTACCATTGAAATAAATTCCATTATGTTCTCCTGAAATATCAGAGATTGTACTTTGTTGCATTGGGGTTCCACAAGAGATAGACAGCATTGCCACAGGTGTAGTCTCGCATCTGGAATTATCATGATGAAAGAGACAGACTACCTCTCTGGTGGAAATAGCAAAGCTTTATTGTTCATGACCACCTTTTATAGTAAGCTGGTCACATACACTTTATTAACAAGCAAAGCATTCATACTATTTTTCTAAAGTTAGTTCAACCTTCAAAAAGACACAAAGTTTGAAACCTTGAGACAGCTTCAAAAGGGAGTAAGTCTAGAGACTTGAGATTACCAAGAGGGGAGTAAAACCTTGAAGTTATACTATGCACTCATTGTGTTACAGAAAGCAGGTTTATGGCTTCTGTTTCTAGGCAATCTGGAGGCCTACATAGTTTTCCGATAAGAGTTCACTTATCAACCCCTAGGCTGTGTCTCTGCAGAAAGGTTTTTACCCTCTTCTTTGCAGGCTTAACAGCCACATGGCCAGAGTAACTGATGATGGGTTTTTAAGCTCTAATCCCCAGGCCCTGTTACATGTTGACCAGGGATACTAGGTCATTGACAGACTTACCTTCCACAGAAGTCTGTCCGCCTGCTTCTGGAGTTTAAAGTGAGCACACAGTTTGCGGAGTTTTACCCCACAGTACATGACTATATGTTAACTCCATAATGTTAACTTATTTTACAACTAAGTGAGCATATCAACCCCCCAGGTATATTATCCCATTTCATAAAATAGTAGCAAAATCAACAGTCTGCCTCTACCCATGTAACCCATATACTTTAACTCCAAAGATTGGCCTGGATGTGGTTATGATAATCCAGTCTCTTCAGACCACTTATATCAGGTAGAGGCATGAGAAAGCTCTTTAAGGCAAATTGGAGTGTGACACGATTTAGTGTGAAAAAAGAATCTGTAGCACATTACCATCCTCACTGGAGTGTACACTCTCACTGACTACATGCCACAAGAGATTAAGTGACAAGGCAGGCCTTGGAATGAATCCTGGGAAAGATCCAAGAAATGAAAAGTCCTACCCGAAATTTGGAGTAGGTCCACCTTCTCTTCCACTGAGGGCCTGGATCCTTGAGACTGCCATCAATTAATGAGACATCTTTTGGCATGCCTTACCTTTTGGATTCTTCTTAAATGCAATTACCCAGTGCAATTATCCACCAAAACAGGCCTTTTTGAGTTTGCCCACAGCACCTCATCCAAGAACAAAGCAAGTGAGCAAAATGAAAACCAGGGAGACCCAAAATGACTGTTCCATCACAGAAAAGGGGGCGCCAAATGTGACACTGCCTGTGTAAGAGGGAGGAAGCATCACAGTTACCTAAAGTTTCACCAGTGCTTACGAATAACGAATAACGCATCCTTGGCCATCATCATAATCTTTGGCAACAATCTTGAGTTTGTGTAATGTTTTTCTATGTATGTCCAAACTCAGCTTTCCATTGGATGGAATATAAAAATGACTGCCATCTTTCAAGCTTTAAAAGTAATTCAACCAATTACAGAAATAAATCTGAAAGATATGAACAAAAGTGTGCTGGATAGAAGGTAGACACTTTAGTGTCTATTGGCACAGAAATGTGGAATTTAACATAAGGTGTGTGAACTTTAGGATCTGTGATGCCCCCTTTTTCATGATATTTGTGCCCATAGCAAAGTAGAGGAAGCAGAGTGACTCTCTTACTAAAGGTTATAAGTCTCTGGGAGAACAAGTTAAAATAGTGCATATTTCTACTTAGCATGTGACTTCCCTTCTTCACCCTGTCAAATGTCTTCACCTGAATTTCAATGAATGAATCACCACACAGAAAAGAAATGTCTTGACACAGGCAAACAAAGAGCAGAGACCTTTCTGGAAATGTCAGTTAGAAGGCTGACTCCAGTATGCACAATTGACAAATAGTAGAGGTCTGATCCATGCCTGGGAATAAGCCCTGTCATCCTCCATGTATGGTGTTTGAAGTGGTCAGATCAGAACCACATGGATCAGAAGATGGAAAAGCTTTGGGTACTGGGCTGACTCTTCCTTCACAGCATGGTTAAGAGGTATGGTTTCCAAGGAGATACCCCAGTAACCCGTGAGGAAGCTTGCTGTCCCTGTAAAACAAAACAAACATTTAAATAATGTATTTCCTGTTTTTTCTTTTTCTTTTGGAAACAGTCTCAGTATGTCACTCTCAGTAGAGTGTCATGGAGTCACAGCTCACAGCAAGCTCAAACTCTTGGGATTAAACAATTCTCTTACTTAAGTCTCACAACTAGGTGGGACTACAGGTGCCCGCCATTCTCTGTGAATATGGCCAGCACCCAACTCACTGAGCTACAGATGCTGAGCCACATTTAATTAATATTATTGCCAAGTCTATGGAGCATGGCTGATAATCACACTTGATTTCCACTACGTAAATCATGTTACACTACAATTCCCATTGTGCAAATAAGGAGGCTGAGACTCATATATAACAGTGAGAAAAAGCCATGGGAGCCAGACAGTGGTTACTATGAAAGAGACAGGGTGTGTGGTCACACCAATATCTGCAAAGGAAAGAACAGGCCAACAATGCATGAAAGTGTGAAGATTTAAAGCACTGACTTATGCATTAACTGCATTGTCAATCTGTGTTTCCAATACCCTTAGTGTAAAAAGCCCTCTGCTCCACGATGGAGGTAGACTAGAAGACTAACATTGTCCAGTGGGGGACACATTTTTCCTTGTGATAGATAAACATGGCTATACATTACCTTCAGACCAGTGTTCTTGCATCGCATATGAATAGGCCTCTGAGCAGCATTCCACAATCCCCACATCCCTGGATTTGATTTTTGACTGTACATTCGAGTTCTTCCTGCTGCTGCTTGTTACTGTAGAAGAGTCCAAATAGGGGCAAAAAATTAAAACATTGGAGGTCAAATGTGAAAATTAGGGGTTTTTTAAATAATAATATTCAAATAGGTCAAATATGTCTATCAAAGGGCACCCCCAGTGAACAGAGGAACACAGCTGGTGCCTGGGAAAGATTTCAGGCCCTAGCAAATTCTATACCACTAAGTTAATTAGCAGTGGACATGGACAGACCTTAACATTCCTTGTAGTACCCAGCTTAGAGATTGGAAAGAGGTTTGAACACCTTCCTAAATGATGGTATAGATGATAGGAGATGGGTGTTGCCTTCTGCTCACCATCTATCACCTCACACAAGATAATGTTGCTCTTACCTGACTTGCTACTCTGGACAAGTAACTCTAGTTCAACATCATTCACATTATAGGGTCACATGCTGACCATTCCTGGACTTTTCTACCACAGGTCCTGGAGCAGTTGGTGACTATACTCATCTGCAAGGAGAAGACGTGGCAGTCTAGCACCAATGGGGACAACAACATGGAAACCTACAAAGTATGTGGCTGTCTAACTACCCTTATGAAGAAGTGGTTCTGAAAATACGTGTGTGGACTGAGTATAGAATTATGCAGCCTGTTCCAGGTAGGCCAAATGAGTGAAAGATAATGTGAACGACAGAAGGCATGAAGTGACCACAAGACCAGATGGCAGCCCTTTACAGAGTTGCTACTGTCCATTTCACATGGACCCATAAGTCATCCCAGAGCAGGTCAATAGGAGGAGCCTGTACAAACAATTATTATTTTGCCCAGACTCTTTCATGACCACAGGCAACTTTAAAGTGATTTCTTCCCGTGGAAGAACATATGGAAAATGTGAGGAAACTACATTGAAACAAAAACAGCATATTAAATACACAATTGTGCTTCAAATATAAACAGTGCTACATGTCCTACAAATGCCTTTCACTCCCAGCTAATGGGAGGCACTCAATTTCACAGTAAATATCTTTATTTATAAGTGAGAAATTTCTCATAAATTTCAAAGCAACTGTATACAAGGATAGGACTGAATAACGTGATATTGAGCAGGCAGTTCTTTTGGAAAATGAAATACCAAGCAATGGGCAGTGGTGACAGGTGACCAGTACTTCTGGGCATTCACTGCCCTAAAACAAGCACTGGATCAGTAGGCTGCTGTGGTTTTATAATGAAAATGCCACCAGATTTTTTTAGTGGGGTACATCTACTAATTGACATATAAGAAAATGAATACCTCCACCAATACAATGATAGCAAAATAACTTAGTGCTAAGATAAACTGAGAGTTCAGGTTAGCTTGGAACTTGAGGTCAGAACTTCTGGAAAGAAGGAGACACAAAGCCAATGCAAACATGATATATCTTATGTGTATATTGAAAATAACCAAAAAGGTTTTTACTCAAACTGATGAAAAGGGCCAGGACCACGTGTAATCAAACAATGATACCAAACTGTAGAGATAAATACCCCATGCTCAGACGTGGCAGTTCACTTCATGTGCTCCTCCAGGAGAATGGCTCTGGGAAAGATTTCTTTGAAGATCGAGTCTCTATGGGCAACCTATAGATATGCAGAAATACTCTCACAAAGAGATCTGGAAAGCTAGTCCGGGGTTGCAGCTGGAAACTCGATCAGAGGGCTCTGAGAACACTTTCACCAAACACTCAATTCTTCTGTAAAGTAAAATCCCTCCTTGTGTAATGGCAGCCAAGGACTCTTCATGGTTAGAATATGTCAGGATCCTAGTCCACTGATTAAGTTTTGCAGGGACCAATCACCTTTTCTCCAAATGTTTCCTTTAAAGTTCATTTATGAAACTACTCACAGAGAATACATAAAAAGTAAATGAAGTACATTTATGGAGCCAGATTAACACTTGAATAGTTTTAATTTAGTAAAAGAAGAAATTATAATAGAAAATAAAAGGCACTGAATTGGACCTTAATTTCCTCTCTCTGAAAATAAAACCTTTGTGGAAGGAGGGGTAAGATGGCTGACTGGAGCCAGCCATGGGTGAGAGCTTTAGGAAGTGGGGTCTACATCCCTAGGAGGGACCCTGCTGTGACTCTGAAAACTCTCTCTACAGGCAGAACAATTGAACTAATGTCCATTCTGAACTTCGAGTCCACCCTTCCCCCCTTGCCTGGTGAACCATAAGCTAAACCCCTGCAGATACTATGGGTGATGAGCAGCACCCCCAACCCCTGCCGGACCAAGCTCCCTGCCCTGCCAGAGCCTGCTAGAGCTGTGTTTCCTGTGCCCTCCCCTCCCCTGTGCTCTCCCTGCCTCCTCACTGTGCCCCAGCCCTGGCCAGAGTTCTGAACCAAGTACCAGGGATTGCCAGAACCATGTGCTGTGTCCCCCGCCCTGCTGCATGATCCGTGTGCACATTCCCAGAGCTACTCCTAGAGACAGAACTCCTTGGCTGTGGCAGTGACCTGGGAGCTGCTCAAGGTCACTTCCCAGAAAGATTCAGCAAAAATACAAAAATCCCACCAGGCTCTAATCTTGGAGATACACCTCCTCAACTCTCAGGACTGCCAGAGGAAACCAGAACTCACTCTATAGGGATCCTGGTGCTGCAGAGAGGCAAGCAAAAGTGCGGTGGCTGAGGTAGAAAAGCATTTGCTGACTTGTTACCCTCAGGATTAGACTGAGTCCAAGTGGAACACTTGCCAGTGGCTAATGAGTACCTGAGGCAGGCAGGCCTCATCTCCCTCAACCAGCTGGTAGCAGAAGGTAGTGGCTGAGCTGGGGGCGGGGGGAATTGGCTTTCTTTTGACTCTGACAGGTACAAACCCCCTGCACATCTGCTTATTGGAGGAAGCAGGACCTCAGCCCTGTGGGGTCAACAGTGTCTGGGCATGAAAGAGGAGCAAGGTGGAGAAAGACACTCAGTCCCCTGGTCCAACTCTGCTACCTCCTTGGCCTTTTGATTCCACAGAGCACTGGAGAGAGCCAAATTTGAGCAGCCAGTAAAACTCCATTGCCTAGTTACTAGAGACTTTTCAAACTCTCCTGCTTGAGAGTTCATACTCACTGGGTCAATTGGTTAGGAACTCTTAACCAGGGCCAGTCTCCCAAGGACCCTCTTGGGTGATACCCTAGTTGTGTGGTAATGGGAAGTGTTGATTTTCCTCTTCCAGTTGTTGTCCACAGAGGGTAGGCTGTCTTAATTGCTTGTATTTCTCCATATGTAAGACTTCACCAGAGTCATTGATCCACTAGAATCAGCTAAGAACCATCTGAGTACAAGAGAGAGCCACCTAACTCCACCACACTAAGCAGGTTTCCTCAGACTCTGACTATAATACTGTATGGGTCCTTTGCAAAGCTATAGGGAAAAAGTTGTAGCCATCACTCTCAGATCCTTGACAAAGGGCTGGGAAACCACAACCCCAGAAACACCCAACCCAATTTCACCTTACCCACCCATCTAGCCAATGGTATAAAATAATCATGAGGGGAATCAGTGGAAAAACTCTGGCAACATGAATAATCAGAATAGATCAACTCCGACAAGGAATGACATGGCAGATACAGAACAAGATCCCATTCATAAACAAATGGCTGAGATGTCAGAAATCAACTTCAGAATTTGGATAGCAAATAAGATCAACAGAATGGAGGAAAGGATGAAATTAGAAGTACAAGGATTAATTCAAAAGATTTCACAAGAATTCAATGACTTCAAAGACAAAATAACCAAAGATTTTGACACAGTGAGTCAAGAACTTGGAACCCCCAAAGATCTGAGAAATATAGTAGGATCCCTCAGTTACAGAGTGGAACAGTCAGAGGAAAAGATCTCTGACATTGAAGACAAAACTTTTGAATGCTCTCAAATGCTCAATGAGGATAAAAAACAGATCATTCTCTCAGAGAGCTCTGGGATAATTCGAAGAGATCTAATATTTGCCTTAACTGAATACCTGAAGCTGATGAGGTTGCTGCAAAGGATACAGAAGCTTTACTTTATGAAATAATCAAAGACAATTTTCCAGCCATCCCAGGAGATTCTGAAATCCAGACAGCAGACAGTTTCAGAACACCGGCATGACACAACCCAAATAAAAATTCTCATAGACACATTATAATTAGCTTTGCCAAAGTTAATATGAAGGAGAAAATTGTGCAAGCTGCAAGATGGACAAAAACCATAACCTACAAGGGGAAGAACATTAGAATTACTTTAGATCTCTCTGCTGAAACCTTTCAAGCTAGAAGAGGGTGGTCATCAAAATTTAATATCCTTAAACAAAACAACTTTCAACCCAGGATCCTGTATCCAGCTAAAGTGAGTTTCATCTATGATGGAGAAATTAAATACTTTAATGTCATTCACATGTTGAAGAAATTTGCCATAACTAAACCAGCTCTCCAGGATATTCTCAGACCTATGCTCCATAATGAACAGGACAATCCTCTACCAGCAAGGTAAACTCATTCAGAAACTTTTGATCAAATTCCAACTTCCACAGTGCCAAAACAATTAAAAACATCCACTGGACATTTGAAAAACTCAATACTCAAAATACTATCTGGCTTATCAATGCTCTCAATCAATGTGAATGGGTTAAACTGCCCTCTAAGGAGGCACAGATTGGCTGACTAGATACAAAAACTCAGGCCAGGCATCTTCTGCATTCAAGAATCTCACCTTACTTTAAAAGAAAAACATAGACTCAGGGTGAAAGGATGGTCATCTATACTTCAGGTAAATGTTATCAGAAAATAGCAAGTGTTGCAGTTTTATTCCCAGATACAATAGGCTTTAAACAAACCAATGTAAAGAAGGATAAGGATTCTCACATCTTATTTGTTAAGGGCAACACTCAACATGATAAATTATCAACATTTATGCACCCAACCAGAATGTGCCTCAGTTTATAAGAGGACTCTAACAGACATGAACAACTTGTTGTCCTCCAGCACCGTAATGGTATGAGATTTTAACACTCTTTTTTAGTGTTGGACAGATCCTCCAAAAAGAATCTAAGCAAAGAAATATTAGACTTAAACTTAACCATTCAACATTTGCATCAAACAGACATCTACAGAACATTTCGTCCTAGCAACACTGAATAAACATTCTTCTCATCAGCCCATGGATTGTCCTCCAAATTGATCACATCTTAGGTCACAAGTCTAACCTCAGAAAACTTAAAAGAATAGAAATTGTTCTTTGCATTTTCTCAGACCATCACAGAATAAAAGTTGAACACAATAACAAGAAAAATCTGCATATACATACAAAAACAAAGAAGCTAAATAACCTCATGCTGAATGATACCTGGGCCATAGATGAGATTAAGAAGGAAACTACCAAATCTTTGGGAAAAAATGATAATGAAGACACAAACTATCAGTATCTATAGCATATTGCAAAAAGAGTCATAAGAGGGAAATTTATAGCATTGCAAGCCTTCCCTAAGAGAACAGAAAGAGAGGAAGTCAACAACTTAAAGGGACATCTCAAGCAACTGGAAAAGGAAGATAATTCCAACCCTAAACCCAGCAGAATAAAATAAATAACTAAAATTAGAGGAGAACTAAATGAAATTGAAAAAAAAAGAATCATACCAATCAAAGAGTTGGTTTTTTGAAAAGGTCAATAAAATAGATGAACCTTTGGCTAACCTGACCAGAAGTAGAAGAGTAAAATCCCTAATTTCATCAATCAAAAATGATAAAGGCCAAATAACAACAGACTCCTCAGAAATTGAACAAATCCTTAATGAACATTACATAAAACTCTGTTCTCAGAAGTATGAAAATCTAAAGAAAATAGATCAATACTTGGAAACATACCAACCTCCAAGACAACCAGAAAGAAGTGGAAATGTTGAACAAGCCTATAATAAGTTTTGAAGTAGCATCACCTATAAGAAATCTCCCCCCAAAGAAAAGTCCAGGACCAGATGACCTCACACCAGAATTCTACCAAACCTTTAAAGAGGAACTACTACCTATATGACTTAACCATTTGCAAAACACAGACAAAGAAGGAATACTTCCTAACACATTCTATGCAGCAAATATCACCCTGATACCCAAACCAGAAAAAGACCTAATAAGAAAAAAAAATTATAGACCAATATCTCTAATGAGTATTGATGCAAAAATATTCAGTAAGATTCTAGCAAACAGAATCCAACAACACATCAAACAAATTAGACATCATCACCAGGTGGGTTTCATCCCAGGGGCCCAAGGATGGCTCAATATATGTAAATCCATAAATATAATACATCACATAAACAAATTAAAAAACAAAGACCATATGATCCTCTCAATTGATGCAGAACAAGCTTTTGATAATATCCAGCATCCATTCATGATCAGAACACTTAAGAGAATTGGCATAGAAGGGATTTATCTCAAATTGATAGAGGCCATCTACAGCAAACCCACAGCCAATATCATGTCAAATGGAATCAAATTGAAATCGTTCTCACTCAGATCAGGAACCAGGCAAGGTTGCTCATTGTCCCCATTGCTCTTTAACATCATAATGGAAGTCTTAAGCCATAGCAATTAGGGAAGAAAAGGCAATCAAGTGTATTCACATAGGATCTGAAGAGATCAAACTCTCAGTCTTCACAGATGACATGATTGTATACCTGGAAAACACCAGGGACTCTTCTCCAAAACTCTTAGAAGTGATTGGGGAATATAGCAGTATTGCAGGTTACAAAATCAACACCCATAAGTCAGTAGCCTTTATATGTACCGACAATAGTCAAGCTGAAAAAACAGTCAAGAACTCTATTCCGTTTACAGTAGTACCAAAGAAGATGAAATACTTCGGAATTTACCTAACAGAGGACGTGAAAGATCTCTATAAAGAGAACTATGAAACTCTAAGAAAAGAAATAGCTGAAAATGTTTTCAAATGGAAAAACATACCTTGCTCATGGCTGGGAGAAATTAACATTGTTAAAATGTCTCTACTACCTAAAGCTATATATAATTTCAATGCAATCCCTATTAAAGTTTCAATGTCATACTTTAAAGATCTTGAAAAAATAATACTTCATTTTATATGGAATCAGAAAAAACCTCGAATAGCCAAGACATTACTCAGAAACAAAAACAAAGCAGGAGGAATCATCCTTCCAGACATCAGACTATACTATAAATCCATTGTGATCAAATCAGCATGGTACTGGCACAAAAACAGAGAGGTAGATGTGTGGAACAGAAAAGAGAGTCAAGAGATGAACCCAGCTACATACTGCCATATGATCTTTGACAAGCCAATTAAAAACATTGAGTGGGGAAAAAAAATCCCTATTTAACAAATGGTGCTGGACGAACCGGCTTGTGACCTGCAAAAAAACTGAAACTGGACCCACACCTGTCACCACTAACTAAGATAGACTCTCATTGGAATAAAGACTTAAATTTAAGACATGAAACTATAAAAACACTAGAAGAAAGTGTAGGGAAAACTCTTGAAAAATTGGCCTGGGCGAAAATTTTGAGTTCTCCCCAGGCAATTGAAGCAACATCAAAAATATTCTACTGGGACCTCCTCAAATTAAAAAGCTTCTGCACAGCCAAGAACACAGTAAGAAAAGCCAGGAGACAGCCCTCAGAATGGGAAAAGATATTTGCTGGTTATATTTCCGACAAAGGTCTAATAACCAGAATCCACAGAGAACTCAAACATATTAGCAAGAAGAAAACAAGTAATCCTGTCTAAGGTGAGCAAGAGACTTAAAGAGAAATTTCTCTGAAGAAGACAGATGCATGGCCTACAGACATATGAAAAAATGCTCATCATCCCTAATCATCAGAGAAATGCAAATCAAAATAACTTTGAGATATCATTTAACATCAGTAAGATTAGCCCATATCACAAAATCCCAAAAACACAGATGCTGGTGGGGATGTAGAGAAAAGAGAACACTTCTACACGGTTGGTGGGAATTCAAACTAATACATCCCTTTTAGAAAGTCATATGGAGAACACTTAGAGATCTAAATATAGAACTGCTATTTGATCCTATAATTCCTCTGCTAGGTATATATTGAGAACACCAAAAACCACACTACAATACAGATATCTATACCAGAATGTTCACTGCAGCCCAATTCACAATCACTAGGTAATGGAAGAAGCCCAAGTGCCCATCGACCCATGAATAGATCAATAAATTGTGGTATATGTACACCATGGAATATTATGCAGCCCTAAATAAAGGTGGAGACTTTACCTCCTTCATGTTTACATGGATGGAGCTGGGAAATATTCTTCTTAGCAAAGTATCTCAATAATGGAAGAAAAAGTATCCAATGTACTCAATCCTATTATGAAACTAATTGTTAACAATCATAGGAAAGCTATAATCCAATGGAGTCCATGAATATTGGGAAAGTGGTGAGGGAAGGGAGGGGACAGGGAGGATGAGTGGAGGGAGGGTGATTGCGGAGCTCATGCCTATGATTTTTCCTATAAGGGTACATGTGAATCTTTCTAAATGTTGAATATAAATGTCTTAACACAAGAATTATGAGAATGACATGTTGGCTATGTTGGCCAATTGGATGAAAGTATTTCAACTTGTATATGGAAACAACACACTGTTTCCCATGATAGAATTATGCACAAATATGATCTTATTTAAAAAAATTTTTTTTGAATTTCCGAGGGATCTGTTGTTATTTCTTCTTTGCCTTTTTTGATTGATGAGATTAGATATTTTACTCTTTTTTTCTTGCTTAGGTTGGCTAAAGGTTTTTCTATCTTATTGACCTTTTCAAGAAAACCAATTTTTTCATTTATTGATCTGTTATATAATCCTTTTTGTTCAATTTCATTTAATTCTGCTCTAATTTTTTTTATTTCTTTTCTTCTGCTAAGTTTCATATTGGAGTGTTCTTCCTTTTCCAGTTGCTTGAGATGTCCATTAAGTTGTTAACTTCCTCTCTGTTCTCTTGAGGAAGGCTTGCAGTGCTATAAATTTCCCTCTTAGGACTGCCTTTGCAGTATCCCTGAGGTTCTGGTAACTCGTATCTTCATTATTATTTTGTTCCAAAAATTTGTTAATTGCCTTCTTGATCTCATCTCTGACCCACCTATCATTCAGCATAAGGTTATTTAGCTTCCATGTTTTTGTATGACTCTACAGATTCCTGTTGTTATTGAGTTCAACTTTTATCCATGATGGTCTGAGAAGAAGCAAGGAATAATTTCTATTCTTTTGAATTTTCTGAGGTTAGACTTGTGACCAAAAATGTGGTCAATTATGGAATGTGTTCCATGGGCCAATGAGAAAAATGTGTATTCAGTTTCGTTAAGATGAAATGTTCTATAGATGTCCATTAAATTCAAATGCTGAATGGTTAAGTTTAAATCTAAAGTTTCTTTGCTAAGCTTCTTGTTAGAGGATCTATCCAACATTGTCAAAGGAGTATTAAAATCTCCAACTATGATGGAGTTGGAAGAAGTCAAGTTGCTCATGTCTGTTAGAGTATCTCTTATAAATTGAGGTGCATTCTGGATGGGTGCATAAATATTGATGATTGAAATCTCATGGTTTTGGATATTAACCATAACAAATATAAAGTGTCCATCTTTATCCTTGCTTACTTTTGCTGGTTTAAAGTCTATTGTATCTGTGAATAAAATTTCAACACCTGGTTTTTTCTGCTTTCTATTTTTCCTGGAATATAGATGACCATCCCTTCACCCTGAGTCTATATTTGTCTTTTAATGTAAGATGGGATTCCTTTATACAGCAAATATCTGGCCTGAGTTTTTGTATCCAGTCACCTAGCCTGTGCCTCCTTAGAGGGCAGTTTAAGCCATTCACATTGATTGAGAGTATTGATAACTGTGGTACAATTTTGGGTATTGAGTTTTTTCAAAAGTCCAGTGGACATCTTTAATCTTTTCACTACTGTGGAGATTGGAATTTGCTCAAAATTTTCGGTGTGAGTTTACTTATTTGGTGGAGGATTGCACTGGTCATTATGGAGTATAGATCTGAGAATATCCTGGAGGGCTGGTCTAGTTATAACAAATTTCTTCAACATGTGAATGTCATTAATGTATTTAATTTCTCCATCATAAATGAAACTCAGTTTAGCTGGATACAGGATCCTGGGTTGAAAGTCATTTTGCTTTAGGAGATTAAAAGTTGATGACTACTCTCTTCTAGCCTGAAAGGTTTCAGCAGAGAGATTTGCAGCTGTTCTCATATTCTTCCCCTTGTAGGTTATGGTTTTCTTATGTCTAACTGCATTCAGAATTTTGTCTTTCATGTTAATTTTAGTGAAGTTAATTATGATGTGTCTGGGGGGTGTCTTGTTCAGATTGGATCATGCTGGGGTTCTGAAATTGTCTGCTATCTGAATTTTAGGACCTCTTGGCATGTCCGGAAACTGCTCTCTCATAATTTCATGAAGAAGAGCTTCTGTGCTTTGTGCAGGAACTTTGTCACCTTCAGGGATTCCTATAAGATGAATATTAGTTTTCTTTGAATTATCCCAGAGCCCTCTGAGAGAGTGATCCGCTTTTGCACTCCATTTCTCTTCATCCTTCAGTGCTTGGGCACATTCAGAAGCTTTGTCTTCAGTATCAGAGATCCTTTCTTCTGCCTGCTCCATTCTGTTATGGAGGAATTCTACTGTAATTTTCAGATCTGTGAGGGCTGCAAACTCTTGCCTCAATGTTTCACAATCTTTTGTCATTTTACCTTTGAAATCATTGCGTTCTTGAGACAGCTTTTGAATAGGTTGAAATTCTAAATCCCCGCTTCCTCCAATCTGTTAATCTTATTAGCTATCCAGTTTCTGAACTCGATTTCTGTCATCTCAGCCATCTGTTTGTGGATGGGATCTTCAATTACAACAGCCCCATCCTTCCTTGGGGGTGTTGATGTACTTTGGTTGTTCAGATTACCAGAATTTTTCTGCTGATTCTGCCCCATGCTGAATTTGTACCATTTGAAGACCATCTCAAAACCGTTCTGCCAGTGACTGCCACTGGAGAAGATGCCAGCTTCCTCTGTTTGTCCAGAGAGACAGAGTATGTCTGCCCAGAAAAGCCTCAGGGGTGTGCACCTTATTGTTCCCGCTGCTGTGGCTGTTGCTCTTAGCCTGGGTGTACTGCCGCTCCAATGTGTTCCATCTCAACTGACCATCCTCTTGCAGATCTCGGCCACCGGGACTTCATTGCTGGGAATGCAGCTGGATCAGTCCTTGGTGTGCACCATCGTGGTTTCTGGGTGGAGCATGGGGCAATCGGCAGCCTTGTGGGGAACATGGGCTGGGTCAGTCCTCAGTGTACTCTACTGGGGTTTCTGGGTGGTAGTGGCAATCAGCAGCCCCACAGGGAATGCGGGGCTGGGTCATTTCATTGTGTGTAGCTGGGGCTTCCCAGTGGGTGGGAGAGCAAGCAGCAGCCCCACGGGGCAGTTCTAGAAATGCAAGACTGAGACAGGGCCCTTGGTGCTGCAGGGGTGGAGAAATGCTGCTCTTGGGTCTCCTCTTACTGTCTGTGCAGGGAAAGTGGGAAGGATGGACTACAAATTCAAAATGGCAGTGAGAACATTAGTTCTATTTTTCTGCCTGGCAAGGGGGTGTTTGAAGTCTCAGCAATGTCCCTCTAGGGGAGCAGACCCCACTGTCTATAGCTCTCACATGTGGGGTCAGATAAAAATCCTCAGTTTATTGGTCACCTGTAGAAAACTCACAGGGGCAGATGGAGAGAAAACAAAGAAAAAAGCACAACTTTCTTGGGGGAGGGTATGAACACTTTTCCTTTGGGCTGTATTATGTACCTGTATAATGCTTTCTAGGAATTGTAGCTTGCCTCAACAGAGGGGTCCTGCAGATATCACTCATTTCTCTCAGCTGGGCTCCTAGTCTTCAACTTTGTTGGGTGTTTTCTAGGCTATATCCTTCCTTCTGGATGGGAGCTTCTATCAGGCTGGTACCTGTTGGCCATCTTGCCCCCACCATCATACTTTAAAGATCTTGAAAAAATAATACTTCATTTCATATATAATCAGAAAAAAACTCAAATAGCCAAGAAATTACACAGAAATAAAAACAAAGCAGGAGGAATCATGCTACCAGACCTCAGACTATACTATAAATTGATAGTGATCAAATAGCACGGTACTGGCACAAAAACAGAGAAGTAGTTGTATGGAACAGAATAGAGAGCCAAGTGATGAATCCAGCATCTTACCATTACCTGATCTTTGACAAGCCAATTAAAAACACTGAGTGGGGAAAATATTCCCTATTTAACAAGTGGTGCTGTGCAAACTGGCTGGCGACCTATAGAAAACTGAAACTGGACCCACACCTTTCACCATTAACTAAGATAGACTCTCACCAGATTAAAGATTTAAACTTAAGACATGAAACTACAAAAATAATAGAATAAAGTGTAGGGAAAACACTTGAAGAAATCAGCCTGGGTGAAAATTTTATGAAGAGGACCCCCCGGGTAATAGAAGCAACATAATAAATATACTATTGGAACCTGATCAAACTAAAAAGCTTCTGCACAGTCAAGATCACAGTTTGTATGGCTCAGCACCTGTGGCTCAAGTGGCTAAGGCACCAGCGACCTACACCTAAGGTGGTGGGTTCAAATAAAGCCTGGGCCCACCAAAACAACAATGAGGGCTGCAACCAAAAAAAAAATAAATAGACAGGCTTTGTGGCAGGTGCCTGTGGTCCCAGCTACTTGGGAGGCTGAGGCAGGAGACTCTCTTGAGCCCAGGAGTTGGAGGTTGCTGTGATCTGTGATGCAACAGCACTCTACCCAGGGGGATAACTTGAGGCTATTTCACAAAAAAAAAAAAAAAAAAAAAAGCACAGTAAGTAAAGCAAGTAGCCCTCAGAATGGGAGAAAATATTTGCATGTTATGTCTCTGATAAAGGTTTAAGAACCAGAATCCATAGAGAACTTAAGTGTATTACCAAGAAAAGATCAAGTGATTCCATCTCAGGTTGGGCAAGGAACTTGAAAAGAAATTTCTCCAAAGAAGATAGGTGCATAGCTTACAGATATATGAAAAAATGCTCACCATCCTTAATAATCAGAGAAATGCAAATCGAAACTACTTTGAGATATTACCTAACTCCACTAAGATTAGCCCATATCACAAAATCCCAAAACCAGAGATGCTGACATGGATGTATAGAAAAGGAAACACTTCTACACTGCTGGTGGGAATGCAAACTAATACATTCCTTTTAGAAAGACATCTGGAGAACACTTAGAGAACTAAAAATAGACCTGCCGTTTGACCCTGCAATTCCTTTATTAGGTATATTCCCAGATGACCAAAAATTGCATTACAACAAAGATATTTGTATCAGAATGTTTATTGCACCCCAATTCATAATTACTAAGTCAGGAAGAAGCCCAAGTGCCCATCAATCCACAAATGGATCAATAAATTGTGGTATATGTACACCATGAAATTATGCAGCCCTAAAGAAAGATGGAGACTTTACCTTCTTCATGTTTACATGGATAAAGCTGGACAACATTCTTAGCAAATTACCACAAGAATGGAAGAAAAGGTATCCAATGTACTCAGTCCTGTTATGAAACTAATTTGTAGCTTTCATATGAAAAGTATAACCTAATTATAGCCTAAGAATATGGGAAGGATGGAGGGGGATGGGAGGGGGTAGGGGGTGGATAGGTGGAGGGAGGCTGATTGGTGGGATAACCTCTGTGGTTTATCTTACAAGGGTACAAGTGACTCTTTCTAAAAGTAGAATATAAACATCTTAACACAATAACTAAGAAAATGACATGAAGGCTATGTTAACCATTTTGATGAAAATATTTCAAATTGTGTATGAAAACACCACACTGTACCCCATGATTGCAGTAATGTACACAGCTATTATTTAATAACAAAAAAAATCTCAACTGTTGTGTTAACATAATACCAGAAATTTAACTGTCTTTAGAATCAATAAGGCACAAATGGGAGAACATTTCCCT
>CAUYQV010054829.1:0-59929 GCA_963574575.1 Galagoides demidoff
CTGAGAAAATGACATGAAGGCTGTGTTGATCAGTTTGATGGAAGTATTTCGGTTTGCATGCGAAAACCCCACACTGTACCCCAGAAGTGCATTAATGTACATAGTTACCATTCAATAAAATTAAAAAAAAAAAAAAAAGAATAGATGAAGGAACAAAGATGCAGATTTAAGTCATAAATCAAATTGCTTATTGCAAGTATACCCAATGTCTCCGGCCTCTTTGGAGAAAATATTCCCTTCGTAACTTCATTTTCCAGATCTCCTGAAGTATTTCTGTTAAATTCTGGAAACTGCTTTTTCTTAAACATTCCTGATTAAACTCCTTTGATACATACCTTTCTTTCTTTTTGAATAAAGCCCCAGAGACATGATTAGCCTTTTGTCAGTGAATCAGTATCACAGCAATTATCTGATCTTTACAATGGTGGTGTTGAGTCATTGGGAAAGATTAAATTATGCAGTACACCCCTGTTTTGGATCAAGGCGAATGTAAGTAGAGAGCTGCCACTACAATAGCTTCAACTCCACTATGCTTTTGGAATTTTGGTATCTCTCTAAAATGTTCATAACATATGTATGTGTGTGTGTTTTTTTTTCCCCTTTCGGGGTATATGAGGTCACTTAGCATTGACTTCTCAAAACTGCATTATGTAAGACGCATTAACCAGAATAGAACCTGCATGATAACCTTATCTCCCGGTATTAACAGCAGTAGAAAATATTTTCAAATGTCTATACTTACTTGTAATAAAATGAATTCAATCTTATAAGGGATTAGTACTCTTAAACCACCATCAATGATTGGCCTGGGCAACATAGTAAGACCCACCTTTAAAAAAAAGCCAGATATGTTGATACACATCACTTGAGCCTAGGAATTCAGCCTTGGCAACACAGCAAGATGCTGTCTCTTAAAAAAAAAAAAAAAATTGCTGGTGGTTTCTGTGGCTCAAAGGAGTAGGGCACCAGCCCCATATGCCGGAGAGGGTAGGTTCAAACCCAGCCCTGGGCAAAAAAAAAAAGAAAGAAAAAAAATTGCTATGGAATCTGGAAAAGAGGGGTTACAATCTTATTTTCTGATACATGTGGATTTAAAGCAATTAAAGTCAAAAAAGACAAAGATGGTCACTTTATATTGGTCAAGGGAGAAATACAAGAAGACATTGCAATTCTAAATATTTCTGCATCTAACTTAAATGCTCTCAGATTCTTGAAACAGACCTTACTTAGTCTGAGCAATATGATATCCTATAACATCTTAATAACAGAGAACTTTGACACTCCTCTTACAGAGCTGGACAGATTCTCTAAATAAAATTAAACAAAGATATAAGGGTTTTAAGTGAGACCCTAGAACAACTGTGCCTGATAGACATATATAGAATACTCCATCCCAAAGAATATACATTCTTCTCATTGCCCCATGGAACATTCTCCAAAATTGATCATATCCTAGGACACAAAACAAACCTCACCAGAATCAAATGAATTGAAGTTTTACCTTGTATATTCTCAGACCACAAGGCATTAAAGGTGGAACTCAACTCCAACAAAAATGTTCAACCCCACACAAAGGCATGGAAGTTAAACAACCTTATGCTGAATGACAGTTGAGTACAGGGAGAAATAAAAGAGGAAACATTAACTTCCTTGAGCACAACAATGAAGACACAAGCTACCAAACCTGTGGGATACAGCAGAAGCAGTCCTGAGAGGAAAACTTACCACTTTAGAGGTCTACATTTGAAAAACAGAAAGAGAGTGCATCAACAAACTCACAAGCCATCTTATGGAACTGGAAAAAGAAGAACAATCTAAGCCTAAACCCAGCAGAAGAAAAGAAACACCCAAAAGTATAGATCTCCTGAATAGACCAATTTTAAGCACTGAGATCAAAGAAACAATAAAAAAAATCTCTCAACAAAAAAATGCCCTGGTCCGGATGGCTTCATACCAGAATTCTATCAAACCTTCAAAGAAGAGCTTATTCTCATACTGCAAAAATCATTCCAAAAAATTGAGGAGGAAGGAATCTTCCCCAGCACATTCTAAGAAGCAAACATCACCTTGATACCAAAACCAGGAAAAGACCCAACTAAAAAGGAGAACTTCAGACCAATTTCACTAATGAATATAGATGCAAAAATTCTCAACCAAATCCTAGCCAATAGATTACAGCTTATCATCAAAAAAGTCGTACATCATGATCAAGTAGGTTTCATCCCAGTGATGCAGGGCAGGTTTAACATACACAAGTCCATAAATGTTATTCACTGTATCAAAAGAAGCAAAAACAAAGCCCATATGATCCTCTTAATAGATGCAGAAAAAGCATACGATAAAATTCAGCATCCTTTTCTAATTAGAACACCGAAGAGTATAGGCATAGTTCATTTCTTAAACTGGTCTATGATAGACCCACAACTAATATTTTACTGAATGGAGTAAAACTGAAAGCTTTTCCACTTAGAACTGGAACCAGACAAGGTTGTCCTCTGTCACCATTACTATTCAACATAGTGCTGGAAGTTCTAGCCAATACAATTAGGCAAGAGAAGGAAATAAAGGGCATCCAAATGGGAGCAGAAGAGGTCTACCTCTCCCTCTTTGCTGACAATATGATCTTATACTTAGGGAACCCCAAAGATTCAACCACAAGACACCTGGAAATCATCAAAAAATATAGTAATGTCTCAGGATATGCGCCAATAACAGCCAAGATGAGAGACTAATTAAGGACACAACTCCCTTCACCATAGCTTCAAAGAAAATGAAATACCTAGGAATATGCTTAACAAAAGAAGTGAAGGACCTCTATAAGGAAAATTTTGAAACCCTAAGAAAGGAAATAGCAGAGGATATTAACAAATGGAAGAACATGCCATGCTCATGGCTGGAAAAAATCAGCATTGTTAAAATGTCTGTACTTCCCAAAGCCATCTACAGATTCAATGCCATCTGTATTAAAATACCAACATCATACTTTTAAGACTTGGAAAAAATGATTCTGCATTTTGTATGGAACCAGAAAAAAGCCTGTATAGCTTAGGCAGTTCTTAGTAATAAGAACAAAGCTAGGGCCATAATCTAAGGCCATAGTATTCAAGACAACATGGTACTGGCACAAAAATAGAAACGTAGACATTTGGAATCAAATAGAACACCAGGAAATGAAACTAACATCTTACAACCACCTAATCTTCAATAAAACAAGCAAGAACATACACTGGGGGAAAGACTCCCTATTTAATAAATAGTGCTGGGAAAACTGGATATCCACATGTAAAAGACTGAAACTGGACCTGTACCTTTCTTCACTCATGAAAATTGATTCAAGATGGATAAAGGATTTAAATTTAAGTCATGAAATGATAAAAATCCTCAAAGAAAGCATAGGAAAAACACTAGAAGATATCGGCCTAGGGAAAGACTTTATGAAGAAGACTGCCATGGTAATTGCAACAACAACAAAAATAAACAAATGAGACTTAAACTGAAAAGCTTCTGTACAGCTAAGGACACAACAACCAAAGCAAATAAACAAACTACACAATGGGAAAGGATATTTGCATATTTCAAATCAGACAAAAGCTTGATAACTAGGATCTGTAGAGAACTCAAATTAGTCCACATGAAAAAAGCCAACAATCCCATATATATATGGGCAAGAGACATGAATAAAACCTTCTCTAAAGAAAACAGACAAATGGCTAGCAAACATGAAAAAATGCTCATTATCCCTAATTATTGGAGAAATGCAAATTAAAACCACCCTGAGATACCATCTAACCCCCGCAAGAATGGCCCACATCGCAAAATCTCAAAGCTGCAGATGCTGGCATGGATGTGGAGAGAAAGGAACACTTTTACACTACTGGTGGGACTGCAAACTAATACAACATTTTTGGAAGGAAGTATGGAGAAACCTCAAAGAACTCAAGCTAGACCTCCCATTTGATCCTGCAATGCTCTGGGCATCTACCCAGAAAGAAAAAAATCCTTTTATGATAAGGACACTTGCACTAGACTGTTTATTGCAGCTCAATTTACAATTGCCAAACTGTGGAAACAGTCTAAATGCCCACCAACCCAGGAATGGATTAACAAGCTGTGGTATATGTATTACATGGAATACTATTCAGCCATTAAAAAAGTGGAGACTTTACATCCTTTGATTAACCTGATGGAAGTGGGACACATTATTCTTAGTAAAGCATCACAATCATTCATGGAGAAGCATGAATCCTATGTATTCAATTTTGATATGAGGACAATTAATGATAATTAATGACATGGTGGGGGAAAGGAAGAGCAGAGAGAGGGAAGGAGGGAGGGAGGGAAGGTGTACCTCAGTGTGTGATACACCTTTTAGGGGCAAGGCACAATTGCAAGAGGGCCTTTACCTAACAAATACAATCAGTGTAACCTGGTTTCTTGTACCCTCGATGAATCCCCAACAATAAAAAAAAAAAAAAATTGCTATGCTAAAGAAGTATTACCAGGAATAGGGTCTCCTCAACCTATGTTGATTTCTTAGTTTCTATGGACCAAATGTGAATTATACTTATTTGACATTACTATAAAGTCAACTTAAATGCGAATATCTTTTGAATATTTGGCACTTTAAAATTAATCATTGTAATTTCTATTTATGCTGTGTGATAAAGATTGGATAAAATATTTCTTGTTTTGCTCAGGAATTTTTGAATTTTTATATTCTTGTTAGCAATGTGCAATTCTACTCATGAGGCACACTGTATTAATATGGCATACTGAAATAGAAAACGATGCTTTTGAATTAAGTTATCTTTGAAAACTGGTGATAGTAAGGGTATAAATCAAGAAAGTATTTTCCATAGAAACAGCCAAGTGTAAAAGAAAGTAGAATCCTGTAGTAGAAAAAGAACATTATTTTAAAAATTGGTAGGATTCTAATAAGGTTTGTATACTGTGAATAGTATGGTGCCAATGATAACTCCTAGTTTTGTTTATTATCTGTGGTTATGTAAAGTATTTATTAAAGTTAGGAGAAACAAAGTGGGAGATACATGGAAATTTGTACTTTCTTTGAAACTTTTCTGTAAATATAAATTTAGTTAAAAATAAAGTAGAAAAACATGTCATTTGTACATGATTTCCCAGTGGGAAGTGAATCACCTGTGTCAGCCCAACACTATGCCAGGATTTTATATGTTAACTGATTTAATCTTTATAGTAACTCCTGAATTAGATGTTATGTCCCATTTTACAGCTGAGGAAATAGGCTCAGAGAGATTCATTTGCCTACGTTCGCACAGTTGTTAAATGAAGGAGTCAAGGTTTGACTGAGCTCCACTTCTTAGCAGCCATGTTCTTTGTGTTATAAGCTGATAGAAAGCCTTAATTGATACAAACTTTGGGCTCCACATGTCTTATTTTCTCCCACTGTAATAAATACATATCAAAAACAAAATGTTCAAATATATGTATGTATGCTAATAAACAATTTGTGATGTTTAAATTCTTTCAAAAAGAGAGTTGAAATATTGTTATGAAACAAGACTAAATATAGCAAAATACTACAGCAGAGCTTCAGCTGTGATTTCGAATAAACACTCCTAGTTCACATCTTTGAATTAATAAAGGAGTCGCAAGTTCAGTTTCAGCCATTTAGGAGTTCAAACTACTTTCCTTTAGTTTTGTGATTTGACCACATGAGCTTTCCTATGAAGTTGATCAGAACTCACTGTAGAACACATTGACTTTTGTTAAAAGGCTGCTAGACATTTTTCTCTTTACAAGAAAAAGATATATGTGGTAACATTTCTTGATCTCGTAATGGGTAGCAGGTACTTTTCCCGTTGTCAAGGTATAGCAGTAAGCAAACGGGCACCCTCAGCCTCCTATGACTTGCATTCACTTTGGGGAGGTGAATACACCAGCTGTATACTGTGTCTGCGATGAGTGCTCTGATGTAAAAGACAGCAAAGAAATGAGGATGGGGGGCTGAGCAGTGCAAGGGATTGCAGGTTTAAATGTGATGTCCAGAGATGGCTTGCTAGAAAGCGAACACTTAAAGGATGCCTGGAGGAGATAACAGTCTGTGCAGCTGTCTGGGGGAAGCTTTCTGGACAGGAGCAGCAAGTGCAAAGGTCCTGAGGTGGGAGTGAACGTGGTGTCCTCATGGGACATCAGGGAGCCAGTGCAGCTGCATGGACTGAGTGAAGGGGCAGTGACCCGTGAGGAAGCAAGTGCTAATGGGTTTTGTTGAAGGGTGAAGATAGTGAGCAGGTCAGAATAGGGTCTTGCGAGCCTTTTAAGGACTTTGAAGTTTATTCTGAATTGGATGGAAGCTGCTAAAGGAATTTGAACTGAACATCCTGGCTCCTGTTTTAATGGTCATATTCTGACTGCTGTGAGTGTGGACTGTGGGGCAAGGGTGGACACAGGTCATTTCTCAGAAAGTGACTCTCATATTGAAGTGGGCATTTTCTAGGCTTTATTTCTGCTGATGTGTCCAGAGGTAAACGGTGTACTACTTTAGCTCTATCCAATGGCAGGTGACTTGGAGGCCTCAGCGTGTGCTAATGATGCCCTTTGGCCTTGTCTTACTGTCTGTTATAGGCCTTCAATCAAGCAGGAGCAGGGCCGTACAGTGAGCTTGTCCTTTGCCAGACGCCAGCATCTGCCCCTGACCCCGTCTCTGCGCTCTGTGTCTTGGAGGAGGACCCCCTTGGTACCCATCCCGATTCACCTTCTGTGTGCCTTGTGCTGACCTGGGTAGCGCCACGCAGTAATGGGTCTGAAATCCTTGCTTACAACATTGATCTTGGAGACATGAACGTTACTGTGGGCAATACCACCACTCATGTTGTAAGAGATCTCCTTCCAGAAACCACCTACAGGTGAGTGCAAAAAAGCAGAAATAAAGCTGGATTGACACAGTGGCAAAAGTAAGCCTCTAGGGGAATTGACAAGTGGCAACCGGCAAGTGTCAATTTCAGCTGCTTCTAGGAGACCAGATGTCCAGAGTGTTGTTTCAACTTTATCCCTTAGGCCAGAGACTATGAAAAAACTCCTTTGTTCAGGCACTCACAGGAAGGTTTTGTGTCCACTCTGACCCTCACCCATCTTTACCCTAGAGTGGACTCACAACTTCGGGTCAGACCTCTGGACATTCAGGTTGGAAAGTATAAAAGGGCTTTAGGGGCAAGGTGGTGGCCGGGGGTGTGGCTTCTTCCTATAAGCCTACCTGAGGGATCGCTGAAATGATTATAGAAGAACCGCCTTGTTGAAAGGGCACCTTGACATCCCAAAGTCAAAGGACTTCTAAAAACAATCTAAAACTCAAGGGCTCAAATGTAGGAAAAGAGGTTGAGAATCTCTGTGTAACAAGGATATGCTTGAATGTTTAATAAGGAAATACTAATTATGTTTGAAATATTCAGAAAGATCTTCCATATAAGTGTGATTTAAAAACTTACTAGAAAATAACTGAAATGATAACTGTTATGGAGAAAATGAAATGATTTTATATTGTTAATATGGCAACTATGGAAAGATGATCTTATATTTGGACAGTAAAAACCTCAAGACTCTATTTCAAAAGTATTTAAAGATGTAACATAAATAATTAATTCAGTTTGGTATTTTTTCCAGAGTCTTCCTCTCATGCCCCGGCTAGAGTACAGTGGTGTCATAGTAGGTCACTGCAACCTCCAACTCACAGGCTAAGCAATCCTCCCAATCTCTGCCTCCCAAGTAGCTACTATAGGTGCCTGCCACAACATCCAGTTAATTTTTTCTATTAATATTTTTTCACAGAGATGGGGTCTCGCTCTTGCTCAGGCTGGTCTCAAACTCCTGAGGTCAAGTGATTCTCTTGCCTCTGCCTCCCAGAGTGCTAAGATTACCAGTGTCAGCCACCGTACCTGGCCTTAATTCAGTATTGATATATCAGAGCTAATGTGAAAAGAAAATCACATTGGGAGGATGTCACCTTCTCATCCTGTAGGGTGGGTTGTAAGATGCCATTTTAGACAGGCTGTGTGGAATTAAGGACCTAAAGACACATATTTGGCTCTTGTCACCTAGTCATTTGAGCTTGGCCAAAAAAAAAAAAAAAAAGTTGGCCAGAGTCTTTGCTGGCAAATTCAATAAATTATAAATTGGACATTTCATATTTAAAATATTAAAATAATTTATATTTAAGACCAATCTTTGTAAAGCATTAGGAATTTAGTTCTGTAGTACACAAGTGGGTACTATAATATATAGGAGAACTCTGGTCAACAGTCTTAAAACATGCAAAGTTGCAATAATTATGGTGAAATACAAAATGAGTATTTCAAGGAGCTAAGGCCATAATTTTCTTTGTATCAACTTTTGCTTCACCTTTTATGTCCCATAAATAGATCATGATGTCTAAGCTAAATAAAAAATGTAGAATGAAACATTTTAAGTAGGCCTTGAGCATGGATAAAGGACTTATTTCTGTTGATTTTTTTTTGTTTAACCCACAGCTGTTACACACAATTCTCAGAGTTCACCCTTCCTCTGTGTCATCAGGCCTGGGTGTGCACCTCTCCAGTAATCCTGCTGATGCAGCATGAGTACCGTCAGGGGTCTCCATTGCTCCACTGGTGCCCAGGGCCCGTTGGGGGTTCTCCATTGCTCCATTGGTGGCCAGGGCCCATGGGGTGTCTCCATTGCTTCACTGGTGCCCGGGGCCCATTGGGGGTCTCCATTGCTCCATTGGTGCCTGGGGCCCATCAGGGGCCTCAATTGCTCCACTGGTGCCTAGGGCCCATGGGGGGGGTCTCCATTGTTCCACTGGTGCCCAGGGCCTGTAAGGGGTCTCCATTGCTCCACTGGTCCATGGGGCCCATCGGGGGGGTCTCCGTTGCTCCACTAGTGCATGGGGCCCGTTAGGGGTCTCCATTGCTCCACTGGTGCCCGGGACCCATCAGGGGTCTCCATTGCTCCACTGGTGCGTGGGGCCCATCGGGGGTCTCCATTGCTCCACTGGAGCCCGGGGCCCCTTAGGGGTCTCCATTGCTCCACTGGTGCTCAGGGCCCATCTGGGGTGTCTCCATTGTTCCACTGTTGCATGGGCCCATCAGGGGTCTCCATTGCTCCACTGGTGCGTGGGGCCCATCGGGGGTCTCCATTGTTCCACTGTTGCATGGGGCCCATCGGGGGTCTCCATTGCTCCACTGGTGCGTGGGGCCCATCGGGGGTCTCCATTGCTCCACTGGTGCATGGGGCCCATCGGGGGTCTCCATTGCTCCACTGGTGCCTGGGGTCTGGGGTGTCTCCATTGCTCCACTGGTGCCCAGGGGCCATCTGTGGGGGAGGGGGGTCTTCCATTGCTCCACTGGTGCCCAGGGCCCGTCAGGGATCTCCATTGCTCCACTGATGAAATAGAAAGAACCATCCATTACTTTGCTGATCACTCTGTAGAAACTTAACTGGAATTAAAAAGTTATTTTTAAGGGCATTACTTTCAAGTTTATAACAGAGTTTAAAATTAAATTTGTATGTTTGTTTGAAGGGAACAAATATTATTCAGAATGGACACTGACTTTCTTTTGCATGCTTCTAGCCAGGTAGAATCATAGATATGCCAGCCGAAAGATGGGCCAGTCACTGGTGCCGCATCTTCCCGAGGTCTGGCGTGAGCATCTTCAGTGACATTCATGGGTGGTGGCCCATCTGCCACTCACCAGGCAGTTCATCGCTTTGTGAATAACTGCTTTACAGTGTTTCTGTTATACTTTGTCAAAACTTGTCTGTATCTGAACTAAAAACCTGTCTGTATCCGAACTCAGTTCAGTCAACCCTAAGACTTCCTGACAGTAATGGTTCTCAAAGTGTGGTCCCTGGACAAGCAGCATTAGCATCACTGGGAACTTGTTAAAATGCAAATTATCAGGCCCCAGACTGCTTATCAGAAATTCTAGGGGAGGGGCCTATTAGTTTGCTAAGAGATTCTAATGAATGTTACCCTTTGAAAACTTCTACCTTCATGCAGTGATTCATAAATGTTAGTGTAGGTGTATGTTAGAGTTGCCTGGAGAGCCTTTTCAAAATGCAAAATCCTATAGATTAAGTCCCAGAGGGGCCTAAACTCTACTGTCATGACAAGGAGTCTGGCTTTCCCAGGGGACAGTCTCTACTGTCGTGACGAGGAGCCAGGCTTTCCCAGGGGATGGTCTCTGGTTCTCACAGGCTGGGGGCAGGCTTGACTTTAGTCTGGGGCCCTCTCATGCTGCCTTTGTGACCTTTGCCAAGTCATTTCAGCTCTGAGCCTCAGATCCTAGATCTGTAAATCAGGAATAATTTTCACTAACAGGGTTGTTGTTTGTTTTTGATAAGAATTCAGAAAAAAAAAAAAAGAAGAAAGAAAGAATTCAGGGGCCTAATAAGGGGCCTGACACATAATAAATAAATTATCAGCAAATTAATATTAATTTGTTAATATTTGGTAGGAAAGAAGTCAACTGGAAAACTGATTGTGACCAGATTATAGGTCTGTTTATCTGCAGAAACCTGGTATTATTCTTGATAGTTTTGTCCCCTTCAAGGAGGGCATGATAAAAGCAGGTCTGAGTGCCTGGGGGCAGAATGTTGGCATTTCTACCAGAGCACTATTGGGAAAGGGGCTCCGTATGCCCCTCAGGAACTATACTCTGCATACCTTTATTCTGATCATATTTTTTATTCCCAAAAGGGATTTCCTGTGTTTAAGCTATTATGTCAGACTTGTTCAGAAATTGTCAGATGATTGTTCTCTTCTTTCATATTTTTTTTTCTTAAATTAGATGACTAATTAGATGTTAGACTGGGGTTGGGGGTAGAAGTGTTATAAAAAGCCCATCTTTTGCTTTTTAGGCCTTTTCTACCTTAACCCTTGACCTGGGGGTCCCATCCTCAATCTCCCCCCACCAGGTCTTCACATTCACGTATCCTGAATGCTGGGGCTGCTCACTGACCAGGAAGGCATCTGCCTGGTTAAGGCTGGTTTGTTTTGAAAGTCATTCTTCCTTCAGTATATTTCTTGTTCGAAAATGGATTGTGTAGATGCATATAGAGTGCACTGTTGAAGGCTGTGATCTGAAGTGGGAATGTGTTTAGGATCTAGAATTAAACATTTTAATAGGGGATTTTTTTAATCAAAATTTATAAGAACTATGCTTCTTGATTCATTTAATCAGTATTATTGGCATACTGATGGGTATTGCAGACTGCTGGAGACTTGAGGAGATTTTTCACATCAGCCTGGCCAAGGTCTCATTTGCTTGGAATTACATGGCTTCCCCAAATTGGAAATAAAAATTCCATGTATCAATTTGAAGAGCTTAAGATTTCAAAAACTGACATAGTTTAAATTAAAAGACAAAACAAAACAAAAAGATCTATAGATCTTATCTAAATTTCTAAATTTCAAGATTAACATATTCAGCTAAAGAGAAAATTCAAATTTGGGTTTGTGACAGACTTTAATTAATTTAACAAAATGTGAAACAAAATTTATACATTCTGAGGTTCTGGGGTAGATTCTTGGGATTGTTCCTCAGATCAGTGTTTGTTGGTCATCAGTTCCATGTCACCTCTCTGTAGAATTAGGAAATTATTTTCACACATGTGTTTTTTACCCTAGGACGGAATAAGCACACTGGCCGCCCACAGCTCTCAACACCCCAGGCAGCAGGAAACCTGCCAGCCCCCAGCTCTGTTTCCCCCTTGTGGGCCTGTCTGCTCTCCAGCCCCCAGCTCTGTTTCCATGGTGATGGCTGCTTTGTCATTAGAGTTAATCAGCATTAGCTCAGTGCATCAGCTGCACAGAAAAACTTGTGTCATGTGCTTTTACTGAAGCTTTTACTGTTTGTTTTTTTTTTTTTTACTATGTTTTTACTGTTCTGTGAAATGTAGTTGCTTCCAGGGCCAATGCTGAAAAAAATGTGAGTAAAGTAAATATATAGTTGTTGACTTTTCTAAATTAGCAAAACACTGTTGTTGACCTGAAAGTGTAGTTTGAATTAAAATTATCTTTTGATTGGATTCGTAGCCACATTTAGTCCAAGTTAGGATAGTATGGGATGTGAGGACTTGAAGGCCTTTGCGTTTAGTTTCTTTGTCTCTTCCTTATTTGGTAGGATTTTTCCACTCTCCTCCCCTTGCTGGTACTTTTAGAAAATGATGTTGACTAGTGGTGAGGACTGAACAGACACCCTTGCCTTGATCCAGTTCTTTTTTTTTTTTCTTTTTTTTTTTAGACGGAGCCTCAAGTTATCCCCCTGGGTAGAGTGCTGTGGCATCACAGCTCATAGCAACCTCCAACTCCTGGGCTCAAGCGAGTCTCCTGCCTCCACCTCCCAAGTAGCTGGGACCACAGGCTCCCACCACAATGCCCGGCCATTTTTTGGTTGCAGCCATCATTGTTGTTTGGTGGGCCCGGGCTGGGGATTCAAACCCGCCACCTTAGGTGTACGTGGCTGGCGCCTTAGCCGATTGAGTCACAGGTGCCAAGCCGCCTTGATCCAGTTCTTAAAGCGACAGGGTTCATCTCTCCCATTGGTGTGGTGTCAGCTGTCCGTGTTTCTGAAGATGCCCTCTAAGTTGAGGACGTTCCCCTTTGCTCTTTGTTTCCTGAGGATTTTTGTCAGGAACAGATGTTGGATTTTGTGAGATGCTTTTTCTGCATCAGCTGATATGACCATGCGCTTTGCCTTCTTCTGACTGTTAACAGGTTGGATTCCCTTCAGGGCTGGGACACCTGTGGTCCTAAGGAAACTGGTGGCCTTCCTGGTCCTTAAGTGCTGCCTTTTAACTAAACCAAAATTTACATAACAAATCCTTTTATTAAAAGGGATGTAGCAGAGAGAAACTAAGCTTTTCTTGCCTCCTTTGATGCTGAGAAAAGAATGGTCTTGAAATCAGAAGGCCACTGCTTCCCCCTAACCTGTAGGGTTGGGGAATGGGGAAATGGAGAAAAGAGGGAAAAAGTGCAATATGAAGCGAGGGGCCAGGTAAGGTGGCTCACACTTATAATCCTAGCACTTTGGGAGGCTGAGGCAGGAAGATTGCTTGGGGCTAAGAGTTGGCAACCAGCCCGAGCAAAATAGTGAGACTTCATCTCTACATAAAATAGAAAAATCAGCCAGATGTGGTGGGAACCTAGTTTCAGCTACTCAGAAGGCTGAGGCAGGAGGACCACTTGAGCCCGGAGTTTGAGGTTTCAAGGAGCTGTGATGAGGTCATTGCACTTTAGCCCAAGCAACAGAGGAAGCCCCTGTTGGGCAGGTGCGGGGTAGGAAAGTGGAACAGGATATTTTCCCTACTCCACATGTTCCATTTGTTTATGTGTTCAATTCAGGTTTCTGTGAGTTCAGGGTGAGAGACGATGGAGAGAAAAAGTGGTGAACTCATTTTTGGTTTGGTGATGATAATGAATTTGGTACTTCTCCAAATCTGTCAGCTACTATTTACTTTTTATAGTCTTAAAAGACTACTCCATTGATTTGGTCCCTATCTAATAGCTGCAGTCAGTAGGGGAGACAGGAGTGTTCTCACCAAGTCTCACCTGAAATTAACTGTTCTTTTTTCTTTTTTCTTTTTCTGAGACAGAGTCTCAGTTTGTTACCCTGGGTAGAGGGCTGTAGTGTCACAGCTCACAGCAACCTCAAACTCTTGGGCTCAGGAAATCCTCCTGCCTTTGCCTCTCAAGTAGCTGGGACTACAGGCACCTGCCACAACAACTGGCCTTTTTTAAAGATAGAGTCTCACCCTGGCTCAGGATGGTGTATCTTTCTTTTTTAACAATCTACAGGCATATTATTCAGTTGACTTTCTGACTTGTAAATCTTTACAGTTGAAGGATTTAACCTAATTTGAGGTCAGATGATAAATTTAGATATTGTGATACTTAATATTTTCTATATACATAGAAGCAGTAACTGCTATAAGTAAGTATGTAATTCTAAATTATAAGAATATTTTTAAACTGATAAAGTAATGCTAAGAATTTAGCTCTTTGTCCATATTTTTTGTTACACTGTTGCTTTGAAATTGTGTTTCAAATTTCAAGTGTAAACAATGGGAATGTGCAATAGGAGGCCTGTGTGCCCAGCAGATGTCTGTTCTGGTCTGGAGGCTGGGATGGGACCTGGAATCAGAGCAGATGTGGACCTGGGAGTGTTTTAGAAAGGTGAAGCTGTGGCAGCATGTAAAGTTAGTTTAAAAAAAAAACAGAATATTAGGAAATGGTCACATTGCACAGAAGAGAAGGAAGAGAGTGAGCTGCTTAGAGAAGCAGAGAGTATGTAGCCTTGAGCACCTGGGGTCCAGGACCAGGAGGTGGGGCAGGCACCACAGTGCAGTGTGATGGAGAACCTTGGAGAACTGTTTCAATCTCAGCTAGTGAGGAAATACAGGAAGAAAGCAGTAGGAATATCATTCCCACTAAATATACAAAATAATAGCAGTCTGTACACATTTTAACTCTATTTGATTTTAACTTTTTGGACCATAGCTGTCCTGCACCTGGTAAATGTCCAGTTTGGACTTCCACTGGTGAGTGACCCCAGTGGCCAGCAGTGGCGAGGCCCAGCTCTGGGTAAGGACTTGCAGAGGTGGTGGGTGAAGCTGGCAGAGGCCCAAATGTTCTGTTTAAGTTGTTGTCCATTGTTTTTGTCTATAATGGAGACTGATTTGTTCTCCTATTTAATTTACTCTTTATAGCTTTTATAGCTCATCCATTTTCAAAACCAACTTTGAGGTTGCTTACACATAACTAGGGCAAAATATAAAAGCATATCCTCAGGGTGTCTTCCCTCAGACAACAAACTTTTTTTTTTAATTAGAGAACTAAAAGGCCAGGTGTGTGGGCTCAAACCCATAATCCTAACCCTCTGGGAGGCTGAGGTAGAAGCATCACAGGAGATCAGGCGTTCTAGACAAACCAGAGTGAGAGCAAGACCCTGTCTTTACCAAAAATGGAGAAAATAAGTCAGGCCCATTGGTGTGTAGTCCAGGTACTCAGGAGTGAAGCAGGAGGATTACTTGAGCCCTGGAGTTTCAGCTATGACACCACTGTCCTCTATCCTGGGTGACAGACTAAAACCCTATCCCTCCAAAATAAAGAAAACCAAGAAACTAAGACATATCTCACTAATGTGGGGGTTTTTTGCTATTTTTTGGAAGGGAGGGTATAATCTGTCCTCTGAGCTACCCAATCTTCTGTTTGTCTGTTACTTTAACTTGTTTTTCTTTATTGCTTTAGGGGCAAATACTAAGTACTCCATTCAGTATTTATTTTAAATGAAGAATTGCTGCTTCTTAAACTTGCATTGTCCTTATATATTTTTTTTCTTTCTCTAGGATCAGAATTCAGGCTGTAAATGAAATTGGAGCTGGACCATTTAGTCAGTTCATTAAAGCAAAAACTCGGCCATTACCCCCCTTGCCTCCTAGGCTAGAATGTGCTGCAGCTGGTCCTCAGAGCCTGAAGCTAAAGTGGGGCGACAGTAACTCCAAGACACAGGCCGCAGACGCCATGGTGTACACACTGCAGCTGGAGGACAGGAACAAGAGGTGGGTGCTCAGCTGCGCCTTCTCTGCTCATTCTCTCCTTCTTCTTCTTAATCAATTGCTTTAAAATGCTCTTCCTTCTCGTTGAAATACTTCCCATGGATCTGAGTGTGGCATTTTATAACCCCAAGTTGTACGCTCTATTCTCTGCTCGGAATTTGTAAACATTCTAAAGATGCTGATTTTCCTACATGTAGTAATAGTCTTTTTTTTCCCTTCTATAAAGCCAGATAATGGAGAGAAATTATCTAAAAAGAAAATTGTCCAGTTCAAGCCCCATGGTTTAGTATCTTTATGTCAGTCATACATACAGAAGGAAACAGGACTCAGGAAGAGAAGCTGGCTCTTTAAATATTCAGTGACCACTGGGACAAACCTGTTTACCATCTGAAATGGCTGTGGGTGACCGTGCAGCTGGGATTGCACTCTGTAACTATGGGCAGTGTAATATCAAATTAACTCGAGTAAATAGGAGATTCTTTATAAGACTCCATGCCCAGGAAACACTCTTGGCTGTAGAAATCAAATCCAGCCTTTCACATAGTATTTGTTTAATCTAACTTCATTTCCTCTGAAAATGGCCAATCAGAAAACAGGCAGCCAAACTGTATTTAGAAATCAGATGTCAAGCAAAAGTTAATGGTGATAGAACATTCTGTTACCACGAGTCCTGATCACAGAATCAGGTGCAGGGGCTGGGAGATGACCATAAACCAAGATAGCCATCTCAGCTCGCTGCACTTCCCTGCCCCCTTCTCTGCCCCGTCCCACTTCCCTTCCCTGCCCCATCCCCCTTCCCTTCCCCCGTCCCTGCTTCCTTCTCCTCCTTCTGAAGCACAAAGCCAGTGCTGCTGGGAACACTTTCTGTCCTTTTTTTTTGTGCACTATAGTGTTCTGTTCCTTTACCAGACTCCTTACTCAGAACCACACCCTCCACCCCAACGCTGTAGTAGAACATCTGGATTGGTTTTGGTGCAGTGAAGACCTGTGGGCAGTGGAGACAAAGGTCAGGCAAAACACAGGCCTGGCCCCAGAAGCCCAGTAACAATTTGCAAATGGACCAGGAGCCTTAGTACCATGGGAGAAAAGTGCTCTGGAGTTTGGAGGAGGCAGAGACCATCTTTGCAAAGATCAGGAAAGATTTTTAAAAGCAGTGATATTTGAACTGAATTTCAGAGGACCTAGCAAACCTAATAGGGCAACAGCAGAAGAACAGAAGTGATTGACCTACTGGAAGTTAGTCCAAAAGTAGAAAACAGAGAAAGTAAGGCTCCTTGGGTAGCTGTATTAGAGATTAAATTCAGACACATCCAGGATCATTCGTCTTCCTGGACTCATTTCTATTTTCACCGTCTCTATTATTTTACTGTTAGAGAATTGTTCAACCAAAGAGGGGAGGCAAGAACAGGAGCTATGAACTGTAGAAATCACAGTAAACAGACAACCTAGTGGGGAAAGTTCTCTATTTAGCCCTTTTATTTTTTTCAGGGCTCCTGTTTTCCATTGGTAGTAGAGAGAACCTTTCTTAGAGAGTATCTTCTAGTTGTACTGTTTTAGAAAAAAGCAAAGCATAGAAAAGTTGTTGGAGCCAGTAGTGGGGTTAGAGCCCAACTCAGGGCTGCCTCTCCCGTGTCTGCAGAGCTGTGGGGAGACTCCCCCATCCTGCTTCAGTCCTGTGTTGTGCAGAGCAACCACCTCCTCATTTTGGACAACTGTACTGAGGCACAGTCTGATCCAGCGTTGCAAGTCTCACAGAGGCTGAGCCCAGAACCAAAACTCCACAAGCACTTTTCCAAATGAGTGTACTGTTATGAGACATTTAAATATGGCTGACAGAAAACAATACAGAATCTAATCAATACATGCTCTCCTGCCAAAACAAAAACAAAGGTTCTCCTAAGTTAATCAAATAAATAACTTGCCTTAATTTTATGAGCTAGTCCAAAAATTTATCTTTTTTAAATTAGATCTGTCAGTGCTCTCAGAAAGTTATTAAGGTGATGGAATATAGAACATAATGAATTCTTATTCTATTTGTGGAATAATTTTCCCAGGACTTAATAGAATGAAAACAACCCAATTTCAGTTTGAAGATGACCTTCCTTAGTGTCCCAAAGGGAACTGTTGCAGTGAGTGGCCTCTGCGTCTAAGCCTTAGACTCATGTCTCAGCCTGGCCTCTACCCTTGAAAGGTGCAGGGTCGCCTTCCCAAATGGCTGCTCTTTTTCACTGAACTTGTTATTAGAGGAGTTTCTTATTGTGGCTCTTGGGGAAAGTATACATATTCTTTCACATATGCATTAATGTCATTAGCCACCCAAAAGTTCTTTTTATGAATGTGGATAAAAACATATATATCCTGTTTATGGCCAAGGTGAGAACCACAGATAGAAGATACAAAGTGTGGGGGGATAATGGAAGAACAGCATCTGAGACAGGCTTGAAACTAAACCAACAGACAAGGCTTCTTCGAGAATGTGGGTGAGCGAAAAGGATCTTGATCTGGTAACCTCAGTCCTACAAAAGCCTTAGAATGGAGAATAGTGACAGGGCTCAGGACTGGATAGAAACCGTGCATAAAATCTCCAAAGCACACAATAGTGCCTGGTTCTTTCTCCAAGTCACTAGTTCTTTCTATTTTGGTGTTTTGAGATCTGTTCTTTTTGTTTAGTTTGTGCCCATTTCTTGTAAATAGTAGGAATGCCAAACCCCTCTTGCCAAAACCCTCGCCTCAAGGTAAATGAAGCCGGAATTCATCCAGATCGCCTGGACTTGCTATGTTGAAAGTCTTTTTCCCTTGAACAGGACATTTGCTTCCCATGTATTTGAGCTCTTGACCTTCAGGGGTCTAAGTCCAGATTTATTTACCAACCTTAAAGCAGTGCTTCATGTTCACGGTACAGGAGCTCAGTTTCCACCAGTGGTCAGGTTATGTCACTCCCTTGCCAGTTTTTCTTCAATTACTACTCTGTGCCAGGCTTTCTGTGGTCTGTAGCAGATCTATAAGAGCTTGTCTTGCTTAGGAAATAAATTAACATAAGGTGATGAGGAGCAGACCATATAAGAGATTTAATTTCAACAGAAAACAAAAATTAAATTATTTTAGCTGAGAGTGATTTGGGCCATTCTTAACAGATCCAACACAGAGGCCTATCTCAATTCCCTTGTGAGGAGGACGAGCATACCCCAAAGTAAACATTTTCATAATGTACCTAACCTAATTCAGACTGCGGGAACAGGCCCAGCGCTGCAAGTGCATTTGAAGATGTGTTTGTGTCACTGAGACAAAATGTGCTTACAGAACCGGAGTTGATGCTGGTCCTGGTCCTGACCCTCACGGTCCACATCCCCAGTAATTGCACACAGCACTGTGCAGGGAGGACACAGTTTTCGGAAATGCACTTGGGCTCATCCACTGCCCAAGTGGCCGGATGCCACACTGTTAAGGCGAGGCCTTCAGGGAGAGGGCCGGAGGGGTGCTCATTCCATTAACTCAGCCCTTGCCCTCTGATGCTTTTCTCTTCAGCCAGCAGAGTTGTAGGGCTTCCTCATGTTTTCACAGTGACTGCACATTGACCATTACAGAAAGACAGAAAATAATCTGTGTTCAGAAGCCCTAACAATACAGGGGCAAGGCCTGCACGTAGGCCAGGGAGGGGCATCTCTGCTGCCGCTAGGGAACTAGGAAGCCACCAGTGTAGCCCCCCAGGGGACCCTTGAGCTTGTCTCCTGCTCTGACTAGTCTCCACACTTTGTGTACTAAGTGGTATTTTTAGGGTACCTTGTGGTTCTTGGGGGGAGTGTCAAATCGCTTTGTGATCCCAGATGTGTCACTGAATTTCTATTACTGGAAGCATATGCTTTCCTCTTCTTTTGCCTTAGTTTCTCCCACCGTAAGATGCAATAATGATGCCTGTCTCTCCTCCCTAATTGACAGAAAAAATTTATCTTGGACACATTTTTATTTCTTCTAAAAGCATAAAATTCAGCTTATAAAATGAAGAGTATTGTTAGCTTAGTCAATTTTAGGCTAAAATGTCTAAGCACAGAGGAGAGAGGTGGTAAATGAACTGCAGTAGAATCTGCAAGTTGACCAGCCACGGGGCTATAACAAGCTGTGCAGTATATGGGGGTGGTTGACATAAGGAGCTAGGTCTACTGTACTCCCATGCACGTGTGTGTGTGTCCGGTTTGTGACAATTAGGTCAACTTAAGGAGGTGGTCAACTACGGAGGCTTTACTGTATTTGAGATCTTAATAGTACCAGAAGTAGAGTTCAAATTAGTTTTGCTTGTCACTTATTTAAAAAATAAATAACAGATGCAATTGGCTATCCTTTTCCTTAGGTTGAGGCAAGGCCACTAAAATAGTAGGGAAGCAGAAATTTGAAAACTGTACATATGAAAGCAAGAAAGAAGAATGCGACATTTCAAGGTTCTCAGGTGGTCTTTAGACATTCTAACCATCCTTTCTTGGAATATAAATCAATCTCTGATGTATCTCTAAAGTACACTTTAAACAATAACAAAATTGAATTTTTTTTATTCCTTTATTCTTAGTGAAAAGTTTCCACGGTCAGTAGCTATAATAAAATTTTATTTCTTAGAAAAGGACCATAAAAAGTTCAACCCATTAATGAAAAAGAATTGCAGCTCACACATCACAGGTCCATCTGTAGCCAGGCACATAGGGCAGGAAATTAGCCCCTTTACTCATCAGTCTTTCAGAAATAGCTCTTGACATTTTCATGCTCAATCTGTAAACAGGGACTCTCACCAATGTCGGAATCAGTTTATGGAGCACAGCCTTGCCCCCTCTGTGCACCCACAATGCTGTTGGTTTCCATCTGTTTCTACTTAAAAACAGAAGGAAGGAAGACTCTGTGTTCTTGGGGCAGCGAGCGTGTGCACTGTCCATTTCCTTTCTGAACATCTTTCATTCCCAAGTGCCACGTGAGTGTGCACCATCTCCCAATCCATAGAGCCGAGGGAAATTAAGGGAAAAAGAAAAAAAAGATAATGACATGTTTCTGTTAATGAATATAGCTGTATTGAGCTTGTTAACAGCTGTTGATGTGTGATATTGTGAAACATGTTTTGTAAGGTGCCGTTTTCAGCCATTAGTAGACTGCAGACCATTTTAGGTCAACAGGTTAGAGCATTTTGAGGAGTTAATATTAATGGGCTGCTATTAGCCTACAGCTGGCCTGGGGATTCTAAAGTAGTAAAAACCCCAGCATTATCTCTAAGTTCTAAGCCATTCAGACCATTCTTACATGTTTCTTTCAGAACAAAACTATTTTAAGAAAACATTTTAAAACTAAATTATTTATCATTATTTCCTTCTAAAATAAAGGAGCATTTAAAAATGTACTGATGAACCTCTTCCTCCAGTTGCACATAGGTGCAGAAAGTCATTTTCACATGTTAAAGCCTAAAATACTGAAATTAAAAGTATACCCTTCCTTTAGAATTTCTTGAAAATATTCAGAATCTGTTTTTGTACATTCCTACTATATGTTCAGTAATGAATTTTAGAATTTACTCAGCTCTTTCATTTGGCTCTCATAAAAATCCCTGTCAGGTGAACAGACACTTGTTACTGTCTGCAGTTGGGCTGCAGAGTTATGTGACTTCCTGAAGTTCACAGTGAAGGTTGACAGACTGCGTTCTGGTCAAGGTCTTCACATGTTTCTGCACTCCTGAAGTCTTCCCCCTTCCCTCTGAGAGTACTCTCACAGGCAAACAGAATAAGCAAAATTATTTTGTAGTCACAGAATGCAGAACTGTTGTTTCAATTAAAAAATAAATCTTTTATTTTTTAGAGCAGTTCTAGGTTCACCGCAAAACTGAGCTGAAGAGGCAGGGATATCCCAGATACCACCTTCCCCATGCTCACACAGCTCCCCCCAGTAGTGTCCCTGCACACTGGAACCTGTGTTACATCTTAGGAGCCTACTGACGTGTCTTCATCACCCTAAGTCCATAGTCTACATTAGGGTTCACTTGTAGGGGTATCATTCTGTGGATTTGGAGAGATGTATATGGGCGTGTTTGTTCACCCTTATAGTACCAACAAAATAGCTTCCCTGTGTCCTCAGAGGCTCAGTCCCAGGATCCATCATGGGATTGTAGATGCTCAGGTCCTTTATGTAAAATGTATTTGCACATAAACTTCACATCTTCCCATTTACTTTAAATCATCTCTAGATCACCTATGATGCCTAACACAACGTCAATGCCATGTAAATAGTTGTTACACTCAGGGAATAATGATGAGAAAACGTCAGCACATCAGACGTGTTCAGCACATGTGCAGCCGCCCTTCAGGTGTTTTCAGTCCAGGGTGGTTGAGGCCACAGTTGTGGAACCCATGGGTGCAGAGGGCCTGCTGTACCGGACAGTTTGAGTCCCTGATCAGTTAGCCAACCTGAAGACCCTTCTGTGCTTGTAATCCTCTAAGGGTTTTGTTTCAAGAAAGTGTCATAGTCCAAGCCAAAGCCAGTTAGGGGCAAAGCCATCAGGAGTTCATTTAGAACAGTGATTCTCAACCTTCCTAATGCAGCGATGTATTTTCATTGTTACAAAGGAGTTATGACTCACAGGTTGAGAACCGCTGATTTAGAATATAAAGTGCTAATGACCCACCCAACCTTCTGACCTGCTTATTTCCCCTTTCCAGGTAAGTTCATATTTTTAGTATCAGAGAGCATTTCCCCCCATTTTTTTCCTTTCTGAATAAAAATGCCTAAATTTCCAATACAGCAGTCAGCACAAAGGTTGGGCCTGCTCCCCAGTCTGCATGTCCAGCAGCGCTCCCCGCCTGGGCTCACAGGCACACACTGCATATCTGTCATGGCCTTAGTTTTTGTCTCCAACTCAAGAAAGCCTCAGAGCGTGGAAGGGAGGGAAAGCCGTTCCTGGGGTTTTCTCAGGGCGTGGAAGGGAGGGGAAGCTGTTGGGGGGGGGGAGGGCGGTCTTCTCAGGGCGTAGAAGGGAGGGGAAGCCCTTCTGGGGGGCTTCTCAGGGTGTAGAAGTGAGGAGAAGCTGTTCCTGGGGAATTCTCAGGCTTCTCTAACATTGAAAACACAAGTCAGATCACCCATGAGCCTTCTGTTTTGTTATTGATAACATGGTGTTACAAATGGCAGCATTAAGGAGCAGGAGCACTGAATTAAGTACTAGGCATCGTCTAATGGTTTTCCCCATATCACCCCATTTAATCTCACATCAGGCTTGTAGGGTGAATTATTGCCATGCCCATTTTGCAGAGGAGGAAGCAGCTTACCTGGTCACAGAGCCCCCGGCTCCCAGGCTGTTGAGCCTGGGCACAGACAGGCTGCCCACTTCAGAGCTTACTTGTTAGCTGCGGTGTGGCCTCCTGAGCCCTGCATGGTGGACATGAGCCAGGGTCACCACTGCACAAGTGGGCGTGTCACCCTCATCCTCCTCAGTCCTCACAGGAGCGTGGGTTAAGGGCTGATGGCTCCAAAGACACCGAGTCCCAGGGAGCAGGGCCTGGGGGTCGAATCAGAGACCCCTCAGAGGCATTGTCAGCATGGCTGGAGTGCCTGCGTGGCCTTTAAGGAGTGGCTGTGGCTATACATGACTCAGCCTAAACTGCTGCTAATGGGACCAGGTGGCTTTACTAAGCCCATGGCATGTTCCAGGCCTGTTAGACCTAAGTCATCTCACTGTCACTCTTGTCAGTATGCGCACACTCAGGTAATCAAAATAAAGAATGCATACTTCATTTGTATTCCTTGGCCACCAAATTAGATTAGTAATTTATGTTGGGGAGAGTTGTCTGGCATGGTCCATAATAGACATAGCAGACATCACAAATTTAGATTGAGCTATTCCTGCTGGGTCTCTAGTTGCTGCTAGATGCCAGTAGGGGCCCTCAGGACACGACTTGGGTGCTCAGGGCACAAAGTGTGGTGCGTGGGATAGCACGAGTGCTCACTGCACTCCAACCCAGCACTGAGCACTGACTGTTAGACTGTTAGGGCAACCTGTGAGGTGGACACTGTCTGTGTTACAAGTGGAAGGAACCGATGCTGAGGGGGCAGGTGATATGGCAGTGAGGGGCAAAGCCAGGGTAAGTGCCTGGGCCTTCCTGGGTCTGAGTCCCTGTTCTCTACCATTTCCAGACAGTGTGAGGCAGGCAGAGGGGTATGAAGGATGGGCCAGCTCTTAGCAGCAGCCTAGAGCAGGGGTGCGGCCCAGAGCTAAGCAAGTAGGACTCCACCACAGTGATTCCTGTCTCCTAGGCCACACCTGCCAGCAGAATCAAACTACTGGGGACTTAAAGACCTTGGCCAGTGCCAGACGCAGGTGCCCACCCAGTAAACTACTAGGGACTTAAAGACCTTGGTCAGCGCCAGTCGCTGGCACCCACCCAGTACTCCTGTCTTCTTACTTCCAGGGGATTGCTCCCTGGTCCAGAGATCTCCTCCCTCCCTCAGGCTGGGCAGTGCACACTGAATGGGTATTGGTCAGAGTGGCCAGATAGCAGACCCCTTCTCTTAGCCTCTAACTGTGATCAGATGCCCCGGGGCCTGCAGTGCATAAAGCGCACGTGGGGTCCACGCAGTGACCTGACCATTCCCTGTGATGAGGGCAGGGAGAAGATCAGGAAAGCTGGACAGATACCGTTCTCTTCATGGCAGAGCCTTGCTCTGAGTTCTGAATCCCTGATCAATTTAAAACGTGTAGTCTTCTATCACTGTGTCTTGGTATGTTTGGTATGTTTAATTCTATCACAGACGGCCTCTGGCTTACTTACTGGTGTGTTTTAAAAGGAAGTTGTTAAAAAAAAAATAGGAGAAAGAAAAAAGTGAAGCTGCTCTTTGTAAAACAAACATTTGATGAATATTTGTAATCTTGTCGGTGTGGCTGGAGCCCACAAGTGTGTTCACCTCTGCAGCCCACCAAGGCCACCTCACAAGTGGTCGTTCATGCTTGGCCCTGACAGAAGATTCTCTCTTCTTCTGCCTCTTGGAATGATAGAAAATAATTATAGAATGAGGGTGATAGGGAATTATATTCTCTCTGTGTTGGCTTATGCCCTTTTTATTATGTTTTGGTTGGTCTTTATTACCTGGCATTTGAAGAGCAAAGGGAGACAGAACTGACTGTCAGCACGCACTTTTCACACTAAAGCCTACGGAAAGAAAGTTAGGATCCACAGACCATTGTCTGAAACCTGCTCTGTGTCAGGGGCTAGAGCTTTACCTGTGCTATCCCATTAACCTGCAGCACAGCGCTCTAGAAAGGTCCTTGCCCAGACTCACAGAGAGGAGGCCCGGCCCACCACTGGTGTCTGGGCTGACTCCAACCTGAGGAGAAGACGGTGACCTACGTCAGCCCATGGTGATGTAACCAGAAGGCAGAGTGGGGAGTCCTTAAAAATCTTGTCTTCTCAGCATTATATGGTAATTATAACCAATATGTCCTGAGCGGTCCCTGCATGTCAAGACTAGTCAGGCTCATCAGTCCATTCAGCCTCACACCATCTCTGTGACACAGGGGCCGTCATCACACCCACCACACAGGGAAACCAAGCCACAAAGAGGCCAAAGAACCTGCTGGGGTTTCACTGTCTGTGCAGCCCGTTCTGCTCTAAGAAACTGATGGCTTTTACTGAGGGCCTCCCAAGCACTGCAATCTTTGGGGAACGTAGAAGCAACATAATGTGGGGGTTAAAGCACCCTAAATTAAAACCCAGCAAACAGACCTGAAGTGCCAAGTTGGCTATTACATGAGCCTCATATTTTCAGAAACCTACAAAATTGAGAGATGAGGTTTTATAAAGGATTTTCTTTTATTTTCTTTTTTAGAGACCAAGTCTCACTTTCTAGCCCTGGATAGAGTACTGTGGGGTCACGGCTCACAGCAACCTCCAACTCCTGGGCTTAGGCGATTCTCTTGCCTCAGCCTCCGAGTAGCTGGGACTACAGGTGCCCCACAACACCCAGCTATTTTTTTTGCAGTTTGGCTGGTGCTGGGTTTGAGCCCGTCACCCTCGGTATATGGGGCCAGCACCCTGCCCACTGAGCCCCAGGCGCCGCCCAGGATTTTATTTTCTGATTATGAACTAACACTAGTGAAGTTTAGCTAGAATCTGTGTGCTCATGTATTGAGCAACTCCTCTGTGATAGGCAGCATCTGTAACCACGTTTTCTCAGCCCTTTCACCCCATTTCCTCCTGGCAGTTCTCTTTCTGTTCTTCTGTTTCCTCAAGAAGAAGAAAAGGTAGGGGAAACCTTTAAAGTGAGAAAAGTGATGACTTCTAAGTAACGTGGGATAGCAGCCTGTGTCTTCCATGTCCACTGTGGCTCCAAGTCGTGCCTCAGAGTGAGATGGTCAGGGAGCCCTCAGAAGGCCATGGCTGTCACCATCCGGCTTCACTACTCAGCCTTGCTGACCGCGGCCTGTGCCCACCTCAGAGCACCTTGGGGTTCCCCGTTGGTTGGGACTGACATTGTTGATGCTTGGGCCCCTGGGCTGCTTCTCCCACACTCAGGGTCCCTGAGTCTGCCCTCTGCACCCCACTCCCATTTTACCCTGGAGAGCACCTGTGTCATACACACCTTTTCCCCCTCCCCACTAAAGGCTCCATACCTGGCTGATTATTTGGCATAGGAAGCAGTCACCACTTTTTTGGCTATTCATATGCATTTTAAGAACAAAATGGGGACTCCCTTTTCCCCTCTCACAGAATTTCTTCCCTTGCCATTTTTGTTAGGAGGCTTTTGTAAGACCAAAGCAGTGATGGCTTTTGTCAGAGAACAAGCAGATCACAATTTATTAAACCAGAACAGGTAGTGGCTGAATTAAGGGACTGGTCAGGCACATGCTCAGGCTGGAGGAAGAAGAGCCACCCCTTCCTCCTACTCCTGGCTCCCTCTGCTGGGAGCACCAGGCTGCCAGTTCCCAACTTCTTCCCAGGAGAGGTGCAGCTCTCCTGAAGCTGCCTAACTCCAGACGTGGTTCTCCTGAAGCTACCTAACTCTGCCTGCGCTGAAAGCAAAGTGCTTGAACTTTAAACCTGAAACCCTCGCAGTAGTATTTCCTTCAGAACCTTCACCATCACTCTCATTATTTTCTAATGCAAAAGCAGCTTTTTTTTATATTGCTGGGTAACACTGTGTCGGAAAATGAATATAATTTTGAATTTCTTGTTACTGTAAGCTGTTTCTCTGATGCTTCTCATAAATTAGAATCTGATTCTGACAATTAAAAAAAAATGCTGTGGTGCAGGAGCAAAACAAGACATGAAAGGAGCAAAACAGCCAGTCCGGAAATGGAAGCTGTGGATGTGCTTGAAAATTGATGTGTATGCCATGTGTTCAATTTAGAACCCACTGCAAAATTCAGGGTACTCAATCTGCTCCAGGAGATTTCATTGTGCTAGTGCCTACATATGTGGCTGAATCTGGGCAGGAGAATATAGGGAACTTATTTTCAGGTAGAAATACTCTCTTTAGAGTGTGACATGGCAAGAAATGAGTACTATTCCCAATAGTCATGTCCAAAGCCCTTTAAAAACAGAGGTGTATGTCACATTGGTCATGAAGAAGTAACACTTTCACTTCCTACACCACAACTTCAATTTGTGATGTAATTAAGGCAGTTGTTCCTAGTGGGGATTGTAGCTGAGGTGAGGCTGGGTTAATAAATAGCTGTCTGCCTCTGGCATTAGCAAGGATCCCCTCATTAAGGTGGTCATCTGTCAAGAACGCTGCACAGGTTACCATGGTATCTGTGGGTTTCAGCCTAGACTCTGCCTTCCCCTGAAATTAAAAATGGTTAGTCTTCAATAAAAGGTAACTTCCTTACACAAGAAAGCAGACAGCATGTTAAGTAGGTCAAATGACCAGGGCCCAGGAACTGAGTTGCAAAGGCTGGTAAAACACATGGAGATTTTAGAGTAGGTGTTGAGTCTGACAGTTTTTGTGTCAAAACAAAACAAAAACACCTTGTTTTATATCTGTGTCTGTTCCCCACTCTCCCTCAGGAGGGAGTGCTCCCAACACACAGACAAGTCCCTTAGAGGAGCCTGCTGCACGCAGGAGCAGCCACCCCACAGGGAGTCAGTCTCGCTCATCCTCATGCCCACAGAACCTGGTGTGCAGCAGATGTCCAAGGCATGTGGGCTGAGGGAACACATAAATTCTGCTTACCCCGTAGGCCAAATCGGCCCAAGAGTTGGGCATTTGGATTTGTGATTCTGTCATTGACCAACTTCCAGGGGTTATCTGCAGACAGCAGATCATTCTCAGACGCTATGAAAAACAACCAGAAATGGACCAGACATTGGGCCGTCTGTGCAGGAACAAGGCACTGCAGTTGGGTCAGCTCATGTAGTATTTTCTCAGCATCTCCCTGGACCAGCAGGATTCACGTTCTGAATCCATCAAAGATTTTAGATGACTTAACAGGAAGTTATATTATTTCCAAAATTTTATAGTTACCTATTTACAAAAAAGATGATAGTATATTGTACTTCTAAATAACCCAGTTTTGTTGTGAAAATGTTAAGTTTTCAAGACCCTGGAGGAAAGCACCTAATTTACTATTTATCTTTGTGCCTTTTATGCTTATGTTTCATAGAAATATTAATTAGCAGAGAAATGCAAAATGTAACATTCCTAGGTGAGATGGGAGAAGAAGCCAGAAGCTACCAGTCTGAACTGTCCAGCCTACCTGTTATTACCTTATTTTGTTTATTATTTTTATTAAGATGAATGATTCTGAAAATAGTATTTTTGTTTCTTTTTACATAATTTCTCAAAGCTCCATAATGCCGAATGGTATCTTGCCAGTGTAGGGAAGGGGCTTTGAAGGCTCTTGGGAGAGATAGATGAAGCTCAGAACTAAAAGGATATTTTCTGGGTAAACCTCAGTTACCTGTAAAATTTGGGTAAAGAGGACATCTTATTTCTCAGGTATCCTGTTAACATTAACTTCATTGGCTGGTACATAATAGAAGGTAAGTTAACACTATCAGGTTATATAGATATTAATTATCATTATGAAAAAATTGGAAATTCTGTTTCTCTTTAGTAAATAAAAATATGCACAACTGATGTTTCTAGAATCTAGGCTATAATTAAAGGAATGTCTTTCCAATCTTGATATGTGCTTAACAGTGTTGTTTTTTTTTTAATGTACACATACATTCAACATTAAACTTAACCATAACATAGCAACTGGTTGATTATTAATTTAGACTATATGAAAAGCGTTTTCCAAATTGGCCTAATCTGCTATATAGTTTGCATCACAATTAATTTCTTATTAATAGAAGCTCTGATAGCTAATGGATTCTTCCACTTCCTCTAGGTTTATCTCGATCTACAGAGGACCCAGCCACACCTATAAGGTTCAGAGACTGACAGAGTTCACGTGCTACTCCTTCAGAATCCAGGCAGCGAGTGAGGCTGGGGAAGGCCCCTTCTCTGAAACCTACACTTTCAGCACCACCAAAAGTGTGCCCCCCACCATCAAAGGTTTGTACACGTCCATCCTGGGGGAGTAAGGAAGAGTTGGGACTTAAAGTAGGCTCAGTTCTGAGCTTAAGGCTCAGCCTTAAGTAGGCTCTTTTAATAGTATCAGCAAGATAGAATCAAAAGAACATTCTAGAAAAGAAACTTGGGCATAGTGTTGTGCAGGGGAGATGAGAGGCCTTAAAAGGGCCTACAGATGCTGTTTTATCAAGTATGTGTAAATATTTGTTATAAACCATAGTTAGGAATGAGGGTCCAATTCTTGGAGTTAACAGCCCTTAAGACAATTTAGCACAGAAGGTTTGAGATCCTCATTTCCCAAAGTCTTTCTGAGAAACAGAGGTCGATGTTCATCTTTGGGAAATTTGTGCCTTGAGATTCAGGACTGACTAAAACAGCAGCCTTCCTTGGCCATAGCTCTCTGTGGGTGGAGGCCTATGGGCCCCACAGCTCGCTATGGATGGGGCCTGTGGAAAGCTGCAGCTGGCCCAGCTTATCCCCTGGTTCTAACCCTGAGTCCTCTGGCTACTTGCTTTACTTGCTTCTGATATTACAGAAGTCACAACACCCTAATACCCAGACATTCAGTGAATAGAAGCCACTTTGGCAGGACCCACCTTCTACTGTGTCTGCTAAGCCCTCAGCTCCTGTTATTAGCCACAGAGTCACACCTGGTTGTGCAGCAGCCCTGCAGGGCCCCACAGACTGCAGCGGTCATTAAAGCTGAGCGGCCACCTGCCTGCCCCTCACCAACTCCTAAGGCCACATCTGCTGCCCAGAGAGTGTGGTTCCCACGCCAGTCTCTGCTGCTTGTCTTTAGGGGCAGGCAGCAGGAGTGGCTTTACCTAGCTGTTGCCCAAAATGACCCTGGCAGGCAAGTACAACCCGTAGAAAAGGTCCTATTTGTTTTTGGCCCCAGGGCAAGGCAATTCGACTAACTGTGTCCATGTGGAGGAGGCAGTCAGCTACCAGTAGGGCACAGAGTCAATTACAGGAACTCTCCGGACTGTGTTGGGACTGGCTTGGGTTCTGTGGAGGTTCCATTGCTCCCACCATCTTCCTTATGGTAGGCACCTCCCCTGAGGGCTCAGTGGCAGCATCCCACGTGCCTGAGAAACTGTTGTGAGCATTGTAGACACTTCTGGGCCACAATGTGTGCCCAGCCCTTCGGAGCAGAAAGATCCCCAAGTGTTCTGCAGCTGACTGGCTCATTTGTGACAAGAGGGTTGTCACATCTACCAGTTAGCAAGCTTTAAGGGTCTTCTTGGGATTGTAACACTTTGTTTGCTCTCAAAGGAATTCTTGGTGGGAATTCATTTCATGGCAAATAGAAGAGCACTGCATGGAACTTCTGCTTCAAAAGGGTGGTTTCTTTTTCCTTTTCTTAAATTTTTTTTAAATTTCAAAATATTAATGGAGTACAGATGTTTTGGTCCCATGAACACCTTTCATAAGCCTTAGGTCAGGGCTGTTCATGTGCTTGTCACCAACCAGTGCTCATCGTGCCCAGTAGGAAGTTCTACTTCTCACCCTTCCCCTTTCTTGATTTCCAGTGACTGTGCGCACCCATCAGTCAGCTCCCAGTCGTTAGAACACATGTTGTTTGTTTGCTCATTCCTGAGATACTTCCTTTATGATGATGGTCTCCAAGTCCATCCAAGTTGCTGTAAAAGACACCCCTCTTTATGGTGGAGTGGCACTGCAGGGCGCCCCTCATTTTTGTGATCAGAGGGCACTCCTCAATGTGACACTCGACCAGGTGGTCCTCCTACCTTTTATCAGGACATTGTTGTCCTAGCTGGAGGATTGTTCAGTCCCATGGGATTCCTTTTTTAGTTTTTAGTTTTTTCATGAACTACGTGGCATTTGGACCAAGTGCTTCTTCCCCCCGCCCCTTTTTTTTTTTTTAAGAAAACCTTAATTTTTCCAAAACGGTATCATATAGAATTGTAAGTAGGACCAATGGAATCTCTAGGCGTCTAAAGAATTAATTGCCTGTAATTTGAGATTAAAGTCTAAGGGGGTTCAGAGAGATGAGTTATACTTTGTAGTTTCAAAATAGAAAAATACCAGACACTGAGTCAAGCTGCAGAGATATAATCTATGAGAAAATCTTTTAAAAATATGTAATATTTTAAGTGCTTTACTGCAGCCTAATATAGCTTTAAATGAGAATGATGATTCCAAAAAGGTAAAAAATAGTCCAGAAATATAAAATAAGATAATGTAACTTTGATGGCTTTTCTTCTCAGTGACTTTTCTCACGTGTCACTGCTCCTCAGGTGTCCCCTACACCCTCACCCAGATGAGCCCTCCTCTGCCCTGGGCTCCCCAGCATTTTTCTCACATCTCTTGTTTTTTGGTTTTTATTATTGAGACAGAGCCTCAAGCTGTCCCCCTGGGTAGAGTGCCATGGCATCACAGCTCACAGCAACCTCCAACTCCTGGACTCAAGCGAGTCTCTTGCCTCCGCCTCCCAAGTAGCTGGGACCACAGGCACCCACCACAATGCCTGGCTATTTTTTTTGGTTGCAGCCATCATTGTTGTTTTTGGCAGGCCTGGGCTGGGGATTCGAACCCGCCACCTTAGGTGTATGTGGCTGGCACCTTAGCCACTTGAGCCACAGGCGCCGAGCCCACATCTCTTGTTTTAATCTACCTTGCATTTCTTCTGTCCACATCTCATATGCTGCTCTCTCCTTCCTTCATGGTCACCAGACCTTAAGTTCCTTGATGACACCCTTTATCTTATCTATTTTTGCATCTCCTGGAATACCTAAACAATAGAAAGTGCTCTCAATAGCCAGAGAAAAAATAAAAATGCCATCCAAGGCAAGCTGCCATTAATGAGATGATGAGTAAGGTGGTTTCCTAGTGGGCCTACCGGCACCCTGCTGATTTATGAAAGGCTGGGAAGATAAACTCTCCTCTCAGGGCAGACAAAGGCACAGTCTCTCTGTGGTTTCACTATTAGTGTTAAAATACTGTCAATATGATACTTTGAATTTTAAGCTTGGTTGTGTGAATTTGTATTTCAGCACCTCGAGTAATACAGTTAGAAGGAAATTCATGTGAAATTTTATGGGAGACGGTACCACCCATGAAAGGCGACCCTGTCAACTACATTCTGCAGGTATTGGTTGGAAGAGAATCTGAATACAAACAGGTAAGAGCCAGTGTGCAGCCCCCATGCGGCTCCCCCTCACCTCTGCCCATCTCTCCCTGTGGTTCAGGGAGCTACCTTTCTCTTAACGTCAGTGGTAAAAATTGCCTAGCATGTACCTGTTGCCTAATCCTTCAGCGCACATAAGCCTAGTTTTATATTTCATTTTGTATATGGTGGCATCATTCATCTTAAATTTCCAGTTCTCTGGTCTATGCTTATCTTGTAGAGAGTTTTAAATAGCTTATTTGTATTTGACATTGGCAATGATGTTTGCAGTTATCAGTGTAATTAAAAACTGAAGTACCAGTGATTATACCGCAGAGGGGGGAGTAGCTTGACCTAACCACTGAACCTCGTCCTGACTCCTTTTCTAATAGCAGTGTTGGAAGGCTGGGCCAGTGGCCTGGGCCCTGGAGGTCTGTGATGTGGAAGCTGCAGGTCTGAGTCATGCTTGTCACCCAGGAATCTGTGAAAATGTAGATTGTGGTTTGGTAGGTCTTAGCTGAGGGTTCAGGCTCCTGCATAATACTGAGGTTGCTGGTCCATGGACATAATTTAAGCAGAAAGGCTGTATAAATCACATCATGACCCCAGGCAAGGGAGAATGAATTGGAATATGCCCAGAGAAAGAATTTAGTTTTGTCATATTTCACATTCCTTATTGCTTATTAGTTTTTCCAAAGAAGAGTCAGGTCACTGGCTCTGAGGGTTCAGACACTCTGTAGGTTTCCATAACAGTCCCTGGAATGTAACAATGGCTTATATGAAATCAGAATATGGTACTGTTCATTCCATTGAGAAATCAGAGTCCCATTCCTTGCCAGTGTTTTGGTAGGGCTTATTTATATGGAACTTAAGTGTTGAAGTGCAGCGTAATCTGTCTGTGGAGATTTCTTTAGTCTGCTTTCGAGGCTCCGGTGTATAAGACAAGTAGAAAATAATGGGGTTTGGAGTTTTTGTTGGGTTGCTGGCTGGTGCTTCCTACAAAGAAAGAATAATTACAAAGAAAACGTGTAAAAAAATCAAAGAAATTTTTGGACATTTCGCTGTATTTTGTTAATATGAAGCATCAAATAAAAGAATTTTAAAAACACATTCCACAAGCACTGTATCTTAAATATGACTCCTGCCAGTATTGATCACCGTCAGCACCTGATATCCCCAAAGTTTCTATTATCCCCTTAAGGAAGAGCAGACACTTTCAGTTTCAGTCTCATTTATACAATATATCCCATTCCAGAGTAAATAGCTTCATTATAATTGTTTCATCTCACCCGAAAGTTAGGATTGGTTTCAGGATTTTAGCTCAAACCCCAGGAGATTTAGCTATCTTTAACATCATTACCATTTGCCCACTCTATAACAATGCATTATAAAAATGGGTAAAATACAGATGGGGTGTTAGAAAAGTTTGCAGCATGTCCTTCAACACTTAACAATAATTTATTTTCCAGCAGTACATTCATTACGTGATTGTCATTGTTTTTTAAAAAGCTTTATTCCATGTACCATACTTTTCTACCTCTTTCCAAGAAAAATGTTCTGTTTCTCAAAGCATCGTAACTGGCATTCCACACTGAGGAAGCAGCCCTGTTTGCTCAATCCCTGTACACGTCAGCATTGCCAAAGTATACGTGGACCTGTTCAGTAATTTGGATTTCTATTGGCAGCTAGACTGTTTTCAATCTGTTGTTTGGTTAATGACAATATATTTAGACCCACAGACATATAAATACTAATGTATATAATCTTAAATGCTGCACAATATTTTTTTGTATTATATAAGGCTGTAAACAAGTATTTCCTTTTAAAAACAGATGAAGACACAGCACTTCAGGGCATGTCTAGCAGATGGGATTAGCATCCTTTACCTGTCCATGTATTTCCTCATTTACCAAGAAATGATTAAGGGCAAGTTGTGGTACATGAAAAGCCACAATTGATTCAGGGACAGTTTGTACTGGGTTTATTTTTGGTGTCTGCGTATTCAGTACACAATAACTTAAACATGATGTTTTGAGTACTCCATTGACTGGTTCTGGACCCGTGCTAGGGGATGAAACCGATTTGTGTGCAGAGCAATGGTTAAAATAATTATAATACAGGAATAACAGACGTTGGGCTTTGAATCATAGAGGCAAAGCAAAAGAAAACTGGAGGTAGTCACTTCCACGTATGCCACACAGCAGGGCTGCAGGCTGCTCAGTGACAGCACCGACCAGACAGGGCCTACTACAGGGCGGGCTTCTTACTCATCTTGTGTCTCCAGGACTGACAGACGCGGAGTTAGGTACTTGGTAAATGTTTCTTGCATGCATAAACGGGCAGTTTCAAAGTAGCAGAGTTATTCATATTTGTAGTGATGATACCAGTAAATTCAGCATGGAATGGATTTAGGAGTGATGTTTAGAACTTAGGTGAAAAAATCACCCATAAAACAAGAATGCCCTTCTCTACCACAGGCTTATTTTCACAGGCAACATATGAAAAAAGCCGTGGCCTTTCTGAGGTTTTGGTGAAGCGTTGACTTTAACTTCTAGCACCAATTAGCTTTCTTTTATTCTGTTTTCGTGATGTGGGGTAAGCAGCTGACTTTAATTACTAAACAATCTATTAACATAAAGAATTCAGTCCTGGCTCGGCGCCTGTGGCTCAGTCGGCTAAGGCGCCAGCCACGTATACCTAAGGTGGCAGGTTCGAATCCTCAGCCCGGGCCCGCCAAGCAACAATGATGGCTGCAACAAAAAAAATGGCCGGGCGTTGTGGCGGCCGCCTGTGATCCCAGCTGCTTGGGAGGCGGAGGCAGGAGACTTGCTTGAGCCCAGGAGTTGGAGGTTGCTGTGAGCTGTGATGCCATGTCACTCTACCCAGGGGGATAGCTTGAGGCTCCGTCTCAAAAAAAAAAAAAAGAATTCAGTCCTTATCTGGATGCTGCTCTGAATCAGAAGGCATGCATGTATCTGTCTGGCTCTCCTGCCATTTAGCAAACATTCTAAGCGTGACTTTTCTCAGGAAACATAAAACTTCTTTCCCAGTAGGATTAATTGTAAAGCATTCTTGAAATATATAAAAATTATGTCTGTATGCATGCGACTTTTTATTTTGCACAAGATACATAGCCAGTTTAATATATACATAATAAGTAAGGTAAAATAATTCATATTTATATCTCTATTCAGAAAATAGTAACTCTCAACCAAAAAATGTTCACTTGTAAGCATTAAAAATGAGAAAAGAGTCAGCAAACTGCAGGGAATTATGCCTGTCAGCAGTCAGCATTTGTGACAAATTGGTGCTCAGTTTGGTTGCAGTGAGAAGAAAACCTTTGAGGTATCTGAAAATCTAAGGAGTTCCATATTTAATTTGATGGCATCCCTGTATAAATATATTTTTATCTTGTATCATTTTTAGAATATAATATGAAGATGTACTTGGACCTGTCGTGATATCAGAAAGCACCACAAGGAAAGCTCTTCTCTTGACCCCACTTTTGTAAAGTCTTGGAGCCTAAAGCCTCCACCATCCTTAGTGTTTTCAACTCATGTCCACAACCCTGAATTTAAACAGCAAGGCTGTGACTGTTGAGTAGCACTTTAAAACATTTTTTTTGCATGAGTAAAGCATCGAACTCAAAATTAAAATAGATCAAGATGAAGATTTTTAAAACCCATCATTGATTTTACTGATTCTAAATTTATTTCACAGATCTTTCTAAGTATCTGAAGGCCATGACACTTTATACCAGAAAAATTCCCATGCACATGTCCACTTAAAATTCATATAAAATGAATTCAGTTTTATGGAGTCCAGGTCTGGGATCCCTAGTTGACTGAGACACTGTTAGGTGTTTTATACTGTATAGGATGCCTGGCACAGTCAGCACTCAGAGAGTTGTAAGCCCATCAGGTGAAAAAAAGCATACATACTCCCAGGCAGGGGCGGTGGCGCACACCTATAATCCCAGCACTCTGGGAGGCCAAGGTGGGAGGATCCCTTCAGCTAAGGCATTTAAGACCATCCTGAGCAAGAGTGAGACCCCATCTCTACTAAAATTAGAAGAACTAGCTGAGAGTTGTAGGGGCCACCTATAGTCCCAGCTACTTGGGAGGCTGAGTGAAGAGGATCACTTGAGCCTAAGAGTTTGAGGTTGCTGTGAGGTGGACACCACTGCACTCTACCCAGGGTGACAGAGTGAGGATCTCTTCTCACAAAAAAATAATAATTAATTAAAAATAAATTTTAAAAAGCATACTCCCAGGAAGCAGATCAGTAACAATGCCCTGCCTATTGTCTGTGGCTAAGGGATGGAGCCGCCTGCCTGCTCAGTGCTGTGTCTCAACACAGAGGGCCACAGGGTAGCCTGGAGGGGGAGCAACGCCAGGGCAGCTCTGCCTCGTCCTTGTGTGATTACTGGAGGGATTGGTTCCTCGTGCTGAGCCCCAGAAGTGGAGCTAACAGTCCTCCAAGTCAGACTGTCTCTGTGAACACCAGGCCTGTTCAGGAGTGAGGAAGGGCTGTGTAGGTGACAGCATGGCACGATAAGGCCCCTTCCCAGTCTGGGAGGGGTGACATCGGTCCAGAAGTTCGGGGAGCTGCTAGCAGCCCAGCACATGCTGTTCTCAGCCACCTTCCCTGGAAAGCTCTCTAGCATTTTACAGTCCTGTACACAGCACAGCATTTTGAATTAAGGCTTATAGATTGTTTACTTCAGTTATCTGGATGTTACTTTAAATCTTCCCATCTGGAATAAACCTGTCAAAACTACTTTAAAATATACTGTTCTTCAAATCAAGACCAAAAATAGCCTTTGTAAAAATAATATTGCTTCTGTACTTACAACAATATTGTGACTACAGTAAAGAAAATCTTGAATGGGCCTCTGCCTTTTACATGGGGTTGAGTCAGGAGGAGAAGCCACATGGGTCTCTGTGAGAGAAAGTAAAGAGAGTGGCCTGGCCCTGCCCTGACACATTGAGTGCACAGCCCTGTGGAAGCACAGCTGTGCCTCACTGCCAGCATCAGGCCCTAAGCACCGCTGGGCTGTGCGTGCCGCAGGCTTGCTGCAGACACCAGGCCAGTATCCTCAGGCTCCTTCAGTTGGCTGCTGCAGGTCCTGTGATTGTGGGCCCCGGGTGCCCTGGCACTGGGGTGTGTTCTTCTGGGGGTGGGGCATGCAGCTCTGGGATGAAGCAGCCCCATGGGCATTTCTCACACGCCTGCTGCTGCCAGATGCTATCCTCAGGGCCACTCTGTGTGGCCCCGTTTAATCTTCCCAGGGATTGCACCAAACTCAGTGGGTCTCTGTTTGGGAGACTTGCTTCCCGTCTAGAGAAGTGGAGCAGGTGCCACGGAGATGGTGAGTTCATCTTCAGTGATTTTGACCTTTCATTGGTGTTTGAGGCTTTTAAATCTCTTGATTTTGTTTTAAATCTCTATCAGTTTATTGTTCGTAACATAGACTTACAAGTATAATAACTCAAATTATTTTTATTTAGTTACATAAAATACAATTGACTTATTGTGTAACCAGCCATTTAGATTTTTAAAAATAGGCAAGATTAAATTTCATGTTAAAACCCATTTCCCTTACTTTTTTTAAACCCGGAAATCTTTAACATGTTTCTCTGGAAAAATCTTTGTCTGCTTTGAGGTATGACTGTGTGCATAAGGACATTTTGGAGAGACCCAGGGTGGACAAGCTGTAAGTGTATTTGTGAAAGAGTCTCTGTAAGTTGTAATATTTGGAACGCCTCAACTATTCATGTACTTTTTTTTTTTTGGTAGAGTCTCACTTTATCGCCCTCGGTAGAGTGCCATGGCGTCACACAGCTCATAGCAACCTCCAACTCCTGGGCTTAGGCGATTTTCCTGCCTCAGCCTCCCGAGTAGCTGGGACCACAGGCACCTGCCACAACACCCAGCTGTTTTTTGTTTGCAGTTTGGCCCAGGCCAGGCCTGAACCCACCACCCTCGGTATATGGGGCTGGCACCCTACCCACTGAGCCACAGACACCGCCCTATTCATGTATTTTTATGTGTGAGGCCTATTTAGAAATATCTTAAATGACATAAAATGAAAATGTTTCATGTAAGTTTGTTCATATCAAAAAAGAATAAGCCTTTAGTATATTGTGAGCAATTATTAAAATAAAAACAAGATATAAACTGCCTGCCGAGGTGAGCAAATGGAGGCGGGCCAGCACAGTGCTCACGTGGCCCACTCCTGTGCTGGGCACTCAAAGCTTTGTAGCAAAGAGAGGTTATGTGAGTCTCCCAAATTAGCGTCAGAATTCAGCCAGAAGCCAGCTGACCCTGCGTCCAGTGTCCTACGTGCCACCCCTTACTGCCAGAGGCCCCCTTGGCCCTAGGACATGCTCAGCTCTGCCTGAACCTGGGCCTGCAGCAGCTGAAGAATCACACACAGTAGCTATCTTGCTCATGCCCAGTTCCTAGACTCTCTGTCTGCCCATCAGGCAGCAACCCCCCCCCCTCCGTTCCACTGTCACACAGTCCTAATTACTACAGCTTCGTACCACATCCTGAAACCCGTGTGGCCAGCCTCCTTGCCCCCACCCCTCCACACACACTGCGTGCGCCCACTCCCTCTGCCCACCCTAGCTTTAGGGCGTCTTCACTGTCCTCAGATTTCAGACGTGTTTCTGATGAAAATGTGTACAGACACACACAATAATCCCCACTGTGAGGAATGTGGAGTAGTGCGGAAAATGTCAATTCAGTGGTGGCTGTGGTTTTTTTTTTCTTCTTTTTCTTTTTTACACAGAAATAAATCAGTTGTCAAACCTTAGGAAACTTTAGTCCCCAGAAAATAAACTGAGGATGACTTTAATTTTTGCTTAGCCAAGAATTAATCCCAAAGGCCTAATCAGCATTGTTGGACTTATTAGAAACTTCCTATCTTTGGTCAGTATGCTGGAAACTACTTTTTAGTTAATGATGCTGGACTCTAACACTATGCTATTTCACCCTTTGATCAGTATAAACAAATATTTCAAATATTTCTTGCAGTTATGGTTGGACCTGTACCGAGCTTTCTCTATTGCCACCATTGTTTGTGTGTTAATGCTTACTATTCACGTTCACTTATTTCTGGTAATTAACATCTCTTTTGAAACGTCATAGTGTCAGAATATCTGCCCTTGAGTATTTGAGGGCTGTAATTAGAGACCTTCACTGAGCATTTCCTCTGTTGAGGCCTTGTGCTGGTTTCCATGGAGACACACACAGGGAGACAACAGAACACAACTGCCCTCAGTGTGCTGTGTTGTCTTAGATGTAAAAAAAAAAAAAGGTAACATCAACATTGTATTGGCTAGGGTTGTGAAAGAGGAGGGCCGTGCTAATTGAAATAACAATAACTAAAAGAAAGATATATTTATAAATTAAAGCTAATTTTTGATTGGACTTGTCATTAAGAAAGTTTCCTTCAATTTGATATTCATATTCCCTCACTAAACTTTTTGTCTAATTGTATAAGAAAAGTAGAATTTCTTTACTTTTTATAAATACATTTTCTAAGATCTTCACTGAAAGGAGTTGAGACATTCTAATCAAAATTAATATAGAAAGTCTATTCTCTGAGTCCGGCTTGTGGGAACTAAATAGACCTTTGGGCCAACTTTTTTAAAAGGCGGTAGCCGTGCAAATTTTGGAAACAATAGAAATCATTAAAATAGATATAAATATGAGTTTTTGTCCACTTCCCAAAAGTCTCTGAAACATCTGTGGAGATAGGTTATTATGTAATTTTCTGCAACAAGGTCATTGTTTTATGCAGAAATGAAGAGGCCACACCACAAACACACTGCCCAGGTCCTTCTTTGCTCAAACTGAGCAGGGGGCGGTGGGGAGACTAGGGGGCTACTTTCTATAACATCATAAAGAAAAGGCAGTGCTTTCCTTAATGGAGCAGGAGGAAGCAGGGGCTGATCTAGAGGAAAACACCAGCGAAGTAATGGGGCTGTGTAAGAAGACACACCTAGAGGCCAAGAGAGCTGGACCCATAGTCGGCCTGCAGGCTCCAAAAGAGGCCGGGATGGGGAGCAGGACCCAGAGTCACCCTGCAATCCCCAGATGAGGCCAGGATGGAGACCGGGACCCAGAGTCGGCCTCCAGGCTTCGAATGAGGCCCAGGTGGGGAGGTGGGGGTGGTGCCCTCAGACCTAGGGCGATTCATGTGGTGAACATTGGTGTTTGGGTTAGAAGTGGGGTCTCATCTGGGGTCCACTGCTCACCTTATTTGCTAAGAGACTTTTGAGAAATGAAAAGCCTCTCTGAGCATTGGTTTCTTTATCTCTAAAATGGAATGTCATTTACCTAGCAGTGAAGCTAGGAAGATTAAATTCAATAAAGTAGACTATTTTCCAGCATATTTCTTTCATAAAGCATTCTTCACATACATTTCCTTGATTGATTCTCAGTCCCCCTTGGAGAAGTGTTACTTATTATGTACTGTTACTGTCTCCATGTCAGAGACAGGAAACTCAGGCTCTGAGCTGTCACTTGCTGAGCTCACAAACCTAGACCGAGGATCTAGACCCTAGATCTCGAGTCCAGTTCCTGTGCTTGAGAAGACTCTGCCAGGATCTCCCACTGGCCCAGTCACAGCAGACACACTTCTCAGGGTTCCAGGGAGGTACAAAAGGACTAACACTATCCTGTCTAACACTATCCTCTCTCACCCTTTGATAAGTATAAACAAATATTTCAAGAGGTGTCACCTCTAAATCAATGAGGGAAATTGATCTGAAACCATGCAGCTAGGGCCTAGGTAGCAGCTTTTCTCTAACCTGATAAATATCCCATCAGTAACTTATCACCATTGTAAAGTATCAGAATAAATTGTATACCTGTGACATTACAGGGAGGAAAACCAAGGCTCAGATGGCAAGTGGAGCCTTGATGAAGCTGGTGTACTGGTCCCAGGGGTTACACATGTTTCCTTTGTGAACAGGCTCCAAAGAAAGACTTATCCCTTCTAGAAAATTCAAACTTGAGTGTTTTAGATTCAAGAAATCTAAATTGGCAAAGTAAAGAAAATTCACAATTTAAAAGATCTCTTTAAAGGAAAGACAAATGGGGTGGGGTTCAGTGGTTTCTCCTATAATCTTAGCACTTTGGGAGGCTGAGGCAAGAGGATCACTTAAACCCAGCATTTTGAGGTTACAGTGAGCTATTATCATGTAATTGTGCTCCAGTCTGGGAGACAGAACAGCACCCTATCTCTAAGAAAAATAAAAATACACCACTGTTTTCCTGAGTTCTCCCAGATATTAAGAAATAATTTATGGAGAAATAATATCTGGAAAAATGTAAGAAAGAAACAAAATTGGGCTTTTGGAGCTTAGTCACCGAACAAAAGTACAATAAATAAGACATTTGAACTTTACTTCTGAAGTTTGAAAATTGAAGGAGGAAAATCTTAAAAAGGCTAAATATCAAACAAACATTGGAAGTCTGGTCCTGTTTCTAAACCATAAGATGCATTTGTTGTCTTTCAGCTTGCCCAACACCAAATATGTGTCCTGTGCACTTGCTTCTTGGTGGAAGTTTACACACCAGGTTTTGGGTATATGTAAAGACATTTGTAGAGCCTAGTTACTCAGAATAGCTATCTGGTGAGTATTTCAGACAAGGTTGAGTTTGTTTGAAATACTTTTTGGTTTTTAAGGTATTTGTATTAATGGACATAATTATTTAGATAAATTTTCCAGTTAGAAGACACAATGTGACTGAATGGATTTAAAAGAAAGAAAACAAGACCCTCCTATATGCTATCTCCAGGAGTCACATCACTTTTAAGGACACACAAAGAATGAAAGTAAAGGGATGGAAAAGGATAGTCACACAAATAGAAACCAAAGGAGAACAAGGATAGCTTTACTTATATCAGACAAAACAAACTTTAAGTCAAAAACTAAAAAGAGACAGGAATAGCATTATATAATAATAAGAGAAACAGTGAGTCAAGAGTATATGACAATTATACGTGTTCACCCAACATTGGAGGACCTAGCTGTATAAAACTAAAATTAAAGGATCTAAAGGAAAAGATAGACTGCAGCACAATCGTAGTGGAAAACTTTCATCCCCCACTGTAAATAATGGGCAAATATTCCAAACATAAAATGAAGGCAGAAACATTGGACTTGACTGAAACTTTAGACAAGTACACCTACCAGACTTTCTACCCAAGGACAGAAGAACACACATTCTTCCTAGGTGCACACGGAGTGTTCTCCAGGAGAGGTCACATGTTAGAACAGAAAACCAGTCTCAGCAAATTCAAGATTGAAATTATATCTGTTCTGGCCACAATGTTACAAAACAATTACAGAAATCCGTACCAGGAGGAATTTTGGAAAAGTCATAAATACATGGAAATTAAGTAATATGTTCCTGAACAACCAATGGATCAATGAAGAAATAAAAGGGAAAGTAAATATTTTTGAGACAAATGAAAACAAACACAGCATACTAAAATGTATAGGATGCAACAAAAAGCAATTCTAAAACTGAAATCTAAGTTTTTAACAATAAACACATCTAAAAAGAATAATCTCAGTCAACCTAAGGTTATACTCAAGAAACTAGAAAAGAACAAACTAAGCTGGAATATGGCAGAAGGAAGGAAATAATGAAGATGAGAGCAGAAATAAATAAACTTTGACTAGAAAAACTACAAAATGTCAACTTTGAAGCTAAGTTGTTTTTTTTTAAACCTTTAGCTAGAATCAGAAATGAGAGGTTATAGTTCATACCAGAGTAATAGAAAGGATCATTAGAAACTATTACGAACAATTATACGCCAGATATACAAATTGGATAACCTAAAAGAAATTGATAAATTCCTAGATACAAGCTATCAAGACCGGAATAGAAAATCTAATAGACCAATGAGTAGGGAGATTAACTCAGTAATAAAAGCTCTTCTGTGGAGGACAACTCTAGAATCTGATGACTTTCTAGCTAAATTCTACCAGTCATTTAAAGAACTAACACATAGGTCACTTCAAAAATTTTGAGACAGTGTGTTATGGTCCATTATTTCAATTCAAAGAAACAGAGTCGACAGAGTGCTTGCTGATTCACCCGTGCAAGTTTCAGCTTTCTCAGCTTCTCAGTGTTGCTGAGAGGGATTCATTTCAGCCCATGGGCATCTTAGCATGTGGATTTCTGTGTAACTCAAAACTTTTGTAATGGCCCCTGTACAAGTCCTTTTCAAACTCTTCTAAAAATCAAAGAGGAGGGAAAACTCCTTTTGTGAGGCCAGCATTACCTTGATACTAAAGGGAGACAAGAACAGAACATTATAGGCCAATATCCTTGATATGACACACATGCAGAAATCCTCACCATAATACCAGCAAACCCAATTTGTCAGCACATAAAAGGATCATCCAGGGTGATCAAGTGGTATAGTCCTGCAGTGGTCAATAGCAGTGACTCAGGGACCTGGATGGGTCTTGCGGACACAGGGAGTAGAGCGTGCGGCATGATTCCACTTCTGTGAACTTCTAGAATGGGCAACACTGGGTGACGGTGAGGTGTCTTGCACTGACATTGTGTATAATGTTGTCAAAAAATAGCCAGCTGAAAACTTTGCCTTTCCAAAGAAATTTTTTATTTTTAATTATTATGGCCATATTATAATTACATATATTTATAGAGTACATGTGATATTTTGATACAGGCATACAATGTGAATTAATTAAAATCACATCCAGTATTTATCATTTCTTTGTGTTAGGAACATTCCAAATCTACTCTTTTATGAAAACTTTGCATTTTATTGTATCCTTTCTTTTTTCTTTTATTGTATTCTTAATTCATTAATTTAGTTATTTCCATTTTAAAATGTTAGATTGTTGGGGGGCAAAAGCATAGTACTCTTTTTGTTAAGGTATCTTCTGATTTATAGCCTAAATTATTAAAATTTAGCAAGATGGATCTTTATTACCTAAAATGTCAACTGCATTTCTAGTCAGTGCTTTATCTCCTTCTGTCAAAGTCAGAGTCATTGGATTTTATGTTTTATTTTATTCAAAGATGTTGGGATACCTTTTTTATGGATGAAATATGGATTGCAAGAAATACTTTTTATATAATACTTTGCATTGTTATGAAGCTAATGTAAGCCACGTCAGTGTTCACAGGCCCCTGATGTTACAGGCAGCCACTTTGCCACATGATTTAATTAACCCGGGCTTTCCTTCTCTTGTAGGTATACAAGGGAGAAGAAGCCGCCTTCCACATCTCCGGCCTGCAGACCAGCACCGAGTACAGGTTCCGTGTGTGCGCGTGTCGCCGCTGTCTAGACACCTCTCAGGAGCTCAGCGGAACTTTCAGCCCCTCCACGGCTTTCGTGTTGCAGCCAAGTGAGGTCATGCTTACAGGGGACATGGGGAGCTTAGATGACCCCAAAATGAAGAGCATGATGCCTACTGATGAACAGTTTGCAGCCCTCATTGTGTTTGGCTTTGCAACTTTATCCATTGTATTTGCCTTTATATTACAGTACTTCTTAATGAAGTAAACCCAACAAAACTAGAGGTATGAATTTAATTAATGCTACACGTTTTAATACACACATTTATTCAGATACTCCCTTTTTAAGCCCTTTCGTTCTTTGATTTATATACTCTTGTTTTGCAGACATAGCTAGGAAAATAAATGTCAGTGTTTGGGTGCACCTTTCTGAGATGCAAAACTAGAAAGAGGTTAAACTGGATTTAAACAAAAAAAAAAGAGGAGAAAAGCAAACCAGATACCAAAAGCTAGCTCTCTTACGTTTCTCTTAAATTTTCATATTTGCCTGTATTCTGTTTCCACTGATGTCTTTTGCAAGCCTTCAATTTTTTTTTTATGTTACAGTTTAGTAATTTATATCTCCAGTCACTTGTTACATGTTGATCATCTATATCTGCAAACGTGAATCACAGTGTGTGGAGTTGCAGGGCAAGGGTCTCGGCACCAGAGCATTACCACACAGCAGCGTCACGCAGGGGTGGGCCTACTCGAATAAGACCGCCCTCAACAACCATTTTGTCACTCAGTTATTTGGCTGTGTTTAGTTCATTTAAATCAAAATCTGTACTTCAATCTCAAATGTTTTAATACTCTGTATTTCTTATGATTTTAACACTATGAGCTGCCTGTATAAGAAATCAAGTAACCAAAATGCACCTATAAATTACTGAGCATTGTAGATTTTACTACATCAATTCACAGCAGTAACTTTAAGAGGGCATTGTGCAATAGTTAGTTGTTCCTTGTCCAGCTATTTTAAAAGCTGCTTTAACTTGTTTCTCTTTGTATATAACTATTTCTAATCTAATCACTAGAGTTATTATATTCTGTTATGTTTGACCAGAACAATATGACAAGAACTGGTGACAGTTTAGTGCCTCTGCCCACTGTCCGTGATTTACACTAATTGTGAGCAATCTTCTTAGGTGTCAGCTCATTATTTTTGACAGATTTGCCTTTAGGCTGTTCTTGGAGGTATCAATGAAGAGATGGAATTTCAATACCTTAATTCAGTGCCCATAATACTGATGTAACAGCAGATGGAAATTGGTAAAACCCTAAAGAGTCATCTTGTAGTTCCTATTTCTGTAGGTTTGCCTGGCCACGGTTGGAGAGGGGATGGTATTTGGCGGTAAGCACAGGGTGTTTGGGGGTCAAGGAGCCTAGATTCTCTCCCTGGATCTGTCGCTGACTTGCTGCGTGACCTGAACATGTCACTTTACCTCTCTGTGCCTCAGTTTTCCCATGCATGAAAAATAAAATAAAAATAAAATGGGGATTCTAATGTTTGTAAGTGCTTTGAGATCTTTGATCAACAGGTGCTATTGGAGTGCAAAGTGTTACTCTTGCATGTTTATTTTGAGTCATGAGATAATCAATTTTAACCCAAAGTCATTGGATGATTTTTATGAAGTCCATAACGCTTGAGTACCTCAGGGACATAGAAGAGTTGGAGGTGCAAATATATTCCAAAAGGGTGCAACAGACACAGTGTATCCCCTGCTTCTGTTTTTGTATATTTTTGCTCCTGGTTTTTCTCAATCATAGCTACTTTGTGCTTGGTCTGTGTTGGCTGAGATGCAGCGTCCTGTACTAGCTTATGATATTCCCATACCAAAGTCATGGGGAAACCAACATTATTTTGTTTCTGGTTTATTTATACTATATTCTGCATACAGTACTTTAAATGCCAATTACAGTGCAATCTTTATTTATTGTAAAATTTTTTAAATGTACTTAATGTACTAATTTTCCCTTGTAGCATGTTATTTTTTGTGTGTATGTTTTATACTTTTGTAATTTTAGGTCAGTCTTGTTCCTTGGCAACATCCGTAGTATTATTAATCTTCTGACATTTTCTTGTGTTTTTAAAAGATAAGAGCATCTAGTGCATTAAATGCCAAAAAAAGAAAAAAAAGCATTATCCATGATTGAAACGTTTACATGTACCCAAAACCATAATCATCTCCTAAAAGAAAGTGCTAAGATCAATGAATTATTCTGTGTGCCTATATTGATGTAGTAAGTACTAGAGAGTTTTGTATTTTATTATTGACTATAGTAAGTAGCTTAATTAGCCTTGCAAACTGATGGCATCAAGGAAATATATTTTTGCCAAAGTTCTGGCCTTCCACAAGTCATCCCTCTATTTAAATGTGTGATACGCCCACCATGATATTGCATCTGCATTTTCTGAGATGATTCCATGCAGGTGTTTTGGGGAGAAGGTATTTTTTTAAGCAATGAAAATTCATCTAAGTACAAAACCCTCTTCGAGGGCAGGGGGGAATCTTTTTTTAAAAAAAACACTTCAGAACTGCTGCTATAAAGAAATTCTCGGAATTGGTTCGATTTTTAAAAATGAATAGTACTTTAAGTCAAAATTGTTATGAGTGTTGGATCTTTTTGAGACTTTCATACTGTCTGCTTTGCCACCAGAAAGCTGAAGTGTCTGAAACACACGGCGGCACTTTATTTTATTGCTCTCTGTTACTTGGTTTCATTTATAGCCCTTCAGTCAGAAAACTGATACTTTCTGTGGACTGTTTTCTATCTCAGTGTGTCTATGTGATTTTGGTATATAGCTATAGTCATTGCCATTACACATGAACAGTAAAATAAAGTGTTACATTAGCCTGATCCTTTTGCCACTGGCTGTGCACGGACAGCTGGAGAGAGTGAGCAGCTTGGTGCCCTGACTCTTCTCTATGTGTCAGACTCAGCCCTGACATGAGAAAGTCCAGGCACCTGGAGCAAACTGCCCTTTGTCCTCAAAGAAATTGTTTAAAAAGAAAACTTTTTTAGAAGATTTTTTTTCATATTATCTGCCTTGTTCTTATCAACTTGAAACGTTGGCATTTTTCTAACCTTGTTTTGTTGGCTACAGTGATTCAGTATTCATGTCAAAATTAAGAAGTGCCCTAATCGAATGTGTTTGAATGTTGTCCTTGCACAATCCTTTAAAATGAAAGACAAAAATGTCTTTACCTCACTGTTGGACATACATTCCAAGCTTTTCAACTTTAGGAGAAAAAAAGAAATAATCATATGTTTTCCTGTATTGTAAATTTTAGACTATTTCATATACATTGTATTAAAGCTGCCGTATCAATTTTAATGTATAGATTTTGCAAATACTATGCTATATGTAATACCTAACTGTATCTGTAGTGTATATGTAATATATTTATGCCCAATAAATGTTTTAATTCTTTCTGACTTAAGTAGGGTTTTTCTGCCGTGAAGAAGATTGCTTTTGTTGTTGTTGTTGCTTTTTAAGCACCTAAACTACATTCCCCAGAAATTAATCGAGTGGCTTTACCAACCAGGCAGGAGACTCAGCTCATGGGCTAGCTGAGCCACCTGGGAGTCAGCTGCCGCTCAGCTCCTGCAGGCTGAAGTCTCGGGACTGCCAGCCACAATCACATGTGCTGGTATTTCCAAAGACCCTGGAAGTCTACATCCCACCACTACTGCATAGGCGGTGTGAGGGCTGTGCGGGCAACATGTGTCTGTGCCAGGGCTCTGGAGTCCACCTGGCACTGGTCCACCTGTCCACGATAAACACAGATTTAATCACCTCCTCCTCTGTGGGGGTTTCATTCAACAACAACAACAACAGCAATGAGGCCTACTATTTCTGCTATGGCCATGGTTTGTTAGGCCGTCTTGCTAGAAATCCCTCCTATCGTTTTCATTTCATGGGAAGAAATGTGTACAAAAACTGTTCTTTCTGACAGCTTGCTTTCTTGTATCAAGAATGTTAGTCATTCTTCTGGGTAAAGATGACAAGTTGAGCACATGTTAAATTTTGCATGCTCCTGACGTGATATAGTAAAGAAAAAAAATTTTAAGAGATGGGGTCTCACTCTGTTATCCAAGATGGAGTGCAGTGGCATGATCGTAGATCACTGCAAGGATTTTCTTATTTTTTTTTTTAAGTCACAACTTCTCTCAAGACTAGGAAGAATGGGTCTCTCTCACATTTTCCCCTTCAGGAGAGGGACCCACTGCTAGCTCTCTGGGGAAGTGCTCTAAACTTTCTCTGTATTCTTCTTAAATAAAATCTCTCTTTGTTACCCTGGGGGGGGGGGGATGGGGGCTGGAGACTGAGAAGAATAAAAAGAAGTTTTTAGAAAACTTAGAAACCTGACCCAAAAAAGCCAAATTCTCATTTGTCAGAGGGGAACATGAGCACCAACTCGATGTTTTTACTCTCAATGTAGAATACTTTGAAGGCTCAAAAATGACAACAGCGTATTTTTTTGAAGTGGTGGTAAAGGGGGAAGCTGTCTGAAATTGCTGTGGGTGAAAGCTGTTTAAAAAGGAAGTTCAATCTCAAAAGTCTCCCCCTCATTACTTTTTCAGCTGAACAATTTGGCCCACCTTCACGGAAACCTAAACGTTTAAACTCAAGACAGTTAAAATAGAAAGTCCTCGGACTGAGAGACACTGCCCACAGTTGAGAATGAAGGTGACATTTCAGAAATTGAATTCTCTGAACACAGGCTATGGGAGAATCTTAGAATCTCACCTGAAGAGCCTCAGGGACCAGAAAGATAGACCTTGAAATGTTCAGTGAGTGTCTGTAGGTGGTAGTTCTACATTAATAACTCCTGGGGAGCTTTTTAAAATTCCCACTACACCAATAAAATGCGTATTGCCAGAGCATCATTGGTGTTCAGCCAAGACTGGGAAGCACTGTCGTCCACAGTGCCCTGGCCTCTTGTTGGTCTCCCCACTTGGCCCAGGGTAACTGACAGCTGATGAAAGCTCCTAGCACAAGTGGAAAGCCTAAAGCACTAGATACTACAGGGAGGAGCAGCTTAAAAAGAAGAAAAAAAAAAATCTATGAAATCTCTAGAGAGATGAAAAAATAAGGCATCTGTTGAATAAGGATAGAATGCTATAGAAAAGGAACTATTAAAGAGAGAGAAAATGTGTTTGAAAATTAAAAATTCAGTACAGGGGCTAGAAGCTGAAATAAGCAAATAATCAAAAAAATAGAACATAAAGGGGAGGCGCCTGTGGCTCAAAGGAGTAGGGCGCTGGCCCCATATGCCAGAGGTGGTGGGTTCAAACTCAGCCTTGGCCAAAAGCTGCAAAAAAAGAAAAAGAAAAAATATATAGAACAAAAAGAAATGAGGGGAAAAACGAGAATCAGACCAGGACATCCAATATCCAAGTCATATGAAAATATCCAAGTAATAGGAACTCCAGAAGGAACAGGAAAAGTGGGGCAGGAAAGTGTGAAACTCTTGAGTTTCTAGAGTGGAAGGAAGGACTTGAGGGCTTCTGCTCAGGCATGCCATCCTGAGACTGCAGCACCAGGACCAGCAGAAGCTCCCCCAATGCAGAAAAGCTGGTCTCAGACACAGTCATGAGTGACGGAGACGTTGATGTCTCATGGGCAGTGCTGGGTGCTGGATACTCCAAGGCTTTAAGAAGCAGGTCTCACCTGTGCCCCTCAGGCAAGCGAGGTGTCTTGAAGATATTTTTAGAAATGCAAGCCTTTGAAAATTTGTCTTGCCAGCACCTTCTCTCAGAAAGCTACCAGAGTTGTGCCCTTTGATAAAAGTGGGTAAACTGGGCCATAAGTGTCTGTGGGGCGCTGCCTCCAGTGCTTCTGTTCAGATCAGAAGTCAGCGCTTTGGCCCAAGCCCCAGCAGGACATCTGTGTGCAGCGGCACCTTCCAGCCTTCCCAAGCCCCTGAGCCCTGAGCCCCTGCCGAGGGCATGCATACTCTCTAAACAGAGGGACTGTGCAAGGACCCTTTCATAAAAGCTCTCAGGATATTTTGCCTGAGGCTACTTAAAACTAAGTGCCTCAGAAGACAGGGAGGAGTGTGTACATGGGGAGCCAGTCTCACTCTGACCACGGCATGCAGCATGGGTCTGGCACAGGGCTAAAAAAGATTTGTTGAATTGAACTCAGCTAACCTGGTTAGAAAAAACTGACACAGCAATGATATGCTCCATAGATTTCTATGCTGTTTCAATCCATAATCCTTTAGCACAGGCATGTTCTTATAGATGGAATATTTTGATTTTTTTTTTTTTATTGAAGCAGTTGTCAGTATTTTAAAACATGGGTATTTTACACAAAATCCAGGAACTCCAAATTGTATTTGAAAGACATGGTGACTAGGACCTGCTGTGGCCCGGAGCTGTCAGCAGAGATGGAGCTGGCGTCCCTGCAATTGATGATGACTCCCACTAAGTCCTGGCGCGGAATGGATTTTCTCTCTTCTAATGTCCCCATCAGGCATGAGTAAATGAGGCTTCCAGAATGGTGGATTGAAGACCTCCATAAATCAACAAAAATGCTGCATAGAAGGGCCAAAATCAACTTCTTCAGAACTCTAGGAATTAACTGAAAGTTTGCAGCAATCTGAACCTTGATAAAAGCAGGTTGGGGACATTTTAACTCAGCCCACTTCACCTCACTCTGCAATACCCCATAGCTGCCAACATGGCAGGCCTGGGAACCAGCAGCCCCAGCCAAGAAGGGAGCTTGCTGGGCTGGGCATGTCTCAGAAACGCCTCACCCCCAGTAGTGCTGCTGTTTTTGTGGGGTGTTAACCATTTAACCTGACTGGGAGCTGCCCTATGGGAAAAGCCTAATCCCCGGGGCATTTTCTGAAAGTTAATCAGTGCATTCATTCAGCCCTGCAGCTGCCTTGGCTGCAGGACTTACTGGAGCAAACAAGAACTTGGCTAAAAACTTAAAAGGAAGACAGGAGTGAGACCTCCATATGGCTTTCAAAGCTCCTGACAGAAGCCTGTAGGTGTGAGCAGGGCTATGCCCAGGCCCAGTCTCCCTGCTGTCTTCAGGCCTCATGCCAGCAGAATGCCAGCTCTGAGGATGTGTGCCAGCATACTGAGCCCTGTGGCAAAGACTGGAGAATGTCTGGTTCAAGGCATCTCAGGAGTCTGTGCCATTGTAGTGGCCAGATGCAAAGAAGTCTAAAAGAATTCACACCAAATTCATAACATGGATTAACCCTAATGGGTGGGGAGGTGAGGGCCAAAGAGGAGCAAGAGTATCTTAACTGTAATATTTTAGCCTTTTGATAAAAAATAAATTATGTATTGTTTGTGAAATAAAAACCAGATTTTATGGCCAAGAAAACCATAGCAAAAAAATGACATTTCTTCTCTTTTTACTGAGTCAAAGGATAAATACAATAAAAGATGGCTCTTAATTTGTTTTTCCCTCAGGACTAAAAGTACTGATTTTTTATTTTCTGTTTAACCTAGTGGTGTGTGTTTGATACATTAATATCTTTTAAATTATACAATTGTTGTCATTTGTACTAAGTAAAAATATAACTGGCACACCAAAGAAAAACAGGTAAGGTTAAGTGAGTGTTTGATTTTATGAAAGAAACATAGTAAGTCCACTGAGGCGTGGCAGGGATCACAGGGAGGGCAGCAGGTTGACAGCCATGCTGGGCAGCACCAGGCACGCCGCCTCCTGGAGGGCAAGGGCTTAGTGGCTCACACTTAAAAGCCAGCCCAGAAATATGTTGTCTATCTTCAGGAGAAAAGAGTTCTGTTCTAAGGAAAGAGGAGTTGGGGAGTGGGAACAAAACCATGGTAACACACAGCTAGAAGCTGAACTGGACTGTGGAGTTCCTATGGCCGGCTGGTCCCCACTGCAGCAGCCTGCTCACATTTCCCGTATGTGTTTTCATGGTTGGTGCATCTGAAGATTCACAAATGCAAACTGGCTTTTCAAAAGTTAAGGTCCTTTTGTACAAACCCTAAAGGTTCTATAATGTTACTTTATAAAGCCTGAGATAAGATTTTGGTTTTGCATGGGCCTCTTCCGGCTTGTCTGCAGCTCCTTGCTCTGGGCCGTGAGCTAGGGCCACCCTCTCCTACCCTGAGCTTCGTCCACTTGGTCCTCTGGAGTTCCTTACCCACACTAACTACTTATTCAAAGGATGGCTGCCTAACCCAGACTGGGGCCCTTGCCCAGATTTGGTAGTAAGACTCAAATCAGTCTTGCTCCTGTGACTGAAAAGCCCCCAGATTTGAGGCAGCTGCATTTCGTGATGTAGAGAAAGCCAGTGTTCAGTGAGAGAAAACAGGCTGGGAGGAAAAGAGAAACCATGGAGACTCAGACATGTCTTACATGACCCTAGTTAAGGCCTAGTTCTGTCCTTGGATTTGCTGAGGCCCCCATGCCCAGTTGCGTTTTGACAAGTTTTCCTTTATGTTTAAGCTAGTTGGACTTGGGTCACTAACACCAAAACCAAGTTTCCTGCTTAGGATAGAAAGCACTTACCTCCTGCTTCCTGTTGAAAGGGGCTTATTTAAAGTATGTTGCATACAAAATGCACAACCTCTGTTTCTGCGCCAGGAATTTATTCAGATTTGGGTTTTTTAACCTTTCAAGCAAAAAAGACTGGACTTAGGAAAGCTGTAGGTTTTTTTTGTTTGTTTGTTTGTTTTAATTAAAATGAGAATGCCATGGTGTGATTTAGAACCCTGACAGCACTCTGAGCATAGATGTACATTATCTCATTGGTGCCGCGTAGCAGCTCCACGGGGCGTGTCAGGGAACGGGCAGAGCGTGTGGGAGAGCATGGATGGAGGACCCATGCCTGGCTTTAATTAATTTCTGAGGCTGATGTGTTGCCTGCAAAAAATCCTTCAGGATTTCTCCTGTCACTGCATTTTAACTGATGTGAACAATGGTGTTGGACTTGTATCTTATAAATACGATGATGGTAAAATAAAGTTTAAACACATATTAAAGGACCAGCAACCATAGTCTTGACCTTCAGGCTTGAATGAATCCCTTCCCTGCCATCTTTCTCCTTCTGGATAGAAGAGGAGGTACCAGGTGTATTCATCTAAAAGTCAAATATGTGATGAAGGGATGGCCACTCCTATGCAGAACAGGCTGAGTCTGTCCCCTAAGACAAGGAGTGTGAGCTGTGGGTTCTGACATTTAGGTTTCTCCAGTGTAAGGTACATAGAACTTACCACATCCTCTAGGTCCTTCACTTCATGATTAGAAGGGTAGGTAGGCTTTAGTCCAAACTACAATTCCTCGATTGAAAATAGAGAACAACCTGCAAGGTCCTCAATTTTGCAGCCTACACCCTTCTTTAGCTGAGAAAATTGGCATCGAGCTCATCTGGATGGCAAAACTGCCAGGAAGGGGAGCTGCCCGGTCTTCCAACCTCAACACTCCTGCTCGGGGAACACCATGCTGACAAAGCCCATTTCAGATGCTACTGTGTGGGTTAGGAAATTTAAAAAATGGCATAAAAAAGGCTAAAAGAAAAGTACAAGGATGGGTTGTGAAGACATTAGTGTTGGAAGGAAAGAGGAGGTTTTGGGGCATCCCTTAAATTCCTGCCTGGCTTCACCAGAACAGCCCTCATCTCCAGGAAATGGACCTGTCTGTCTCTGTGCCTTCCTTTGCAGAGGTTGTCAGCCTTACAGTAAGTCAAGCTATTCTGAAAAACCAAGTCCTGGGATTTGTTTTCTTGTCTGCCATTAAAGATTTTTCACAGGAGCTGTCTAAGAATCTTTCTGGGTTGGTTCATTCAGTTTGCTTGTGGAGAAGAGGTGCGTGGCATTTTGTTGCAGCAGTTTGGGAAACAATACAGATTTGTAAAATGTGGGATATTCGTATCATATTGGGTAAAATTGGGATGAGTGGAGTATTAATCATAAAATGAAATGTAAAAGCCAGAAAGAAAAAGATTGATATACTTAACTAATTAAAAACAGAGAAAATGGGCTGAGTGTGGTGGCTCAGGCCTGTAATTCCAAAACTTTGGGAGGCTGAGACAGGAAGTTCAGCTGAGGCCAGGAGTTGAAGACCAGCCTGGGCAACATAGTAAGACACTGTCTCTACAAAATAAAAAAAAAAAATTTAATAGAGAAAATAGTTACAAAACAACATTGGCAAAGGGTTAATATACTCAATATGCAAAAGCTGCTATACATTAATAAGAACAAAAATTTTTGTCCTAAAAAATAAAGCAAATGAGTGGTTTATAGAAACTATAAATATTACAGAAATCATAGGGAACAATGTCCAATCTTGGTACATGGTAGGAAAATTAAAATTCAAGTAATAAATATGTAGCCCTTTGGAAAACATTTAAATGATCAGTGTCTTGCATTAGCGAAAATATGGGGAAATAATTACATATCTTTCTGGGAAGACATGCACTACAACAGTAATTGGGAAGGTAATCTGGAAGTAATTACTAAAATTTAAAGTGGACATGCACTTTAACCAATTAATCTCATATTTAGAAGTCTTAAAAAAATAAATTTGTAAGGTATATGTGCAAGAATGTTTATTTTAGTGTTGGTTGTTAAGCATTCACCCTGAGATCAGGAATAAGTCAGGGATGGTTACTCCTACTACTTCTATTCAGTATTGTACTGAAGGGTCTAACTAGGGTAATTAGACAAGAAAAAGAAGTTATTAAAAATCCATATTTGAAAGGGAAAAATAAAAGCATTTGCAGTTAACAGGATCTTGTATATACAATTTTAAGGACTCCACAAAACAGGTGCAAATAAGTTCAGCAAGATTACAGGATATAATATCAATATACCAAAGTTAATTATATGTCTACATATTAGCAATGAACAATCTAAAAAATACAATTGAGAAAACAAGTCTATTTATGATAGCATCAAAAAGAATAAAATATTCAGGAATAACTTAAAAGAAGCACAAGATTTATACACTGAAAACCACAAAATATCCATGAAAGAAATTAAAAACCTAATTGGAAAGGTATCTCATATTCATGATTTGGAAACTAAAATTGTTAAATGCTAGTACTTCCCACATTGATCTACAGATTCAGCACAATTTTTGTCAAGACTCTAGATACCTTTTTTTTTTTAAAGGAAATTGGTAATGTGATTTAAAAATTTTTATGGGTATTTTGGGATCTTGGATTAGTCAAAAACAACATTGGGAAAAAATGAAGTTTGAAGACTCATACTTCTGAATTTTAAAATTTATTACAAAGCTACAGTCATCAGGACAGTCTAATATAGCATGGGACAAATACAGAGATAAATAGAATTTAAAGTCCAAAAATAAACCCATAAAACTGGTCAACTGATTTTTGACAGAGGTGCTAAGAGGAGTCAAAGAGAAGGGACAGCCTTTGCAACAAATGGCGCTGGGGCAACTAGGTGTCTGCATGCAAAGGAATGAATGTGGTCCCCTCCTTATGCTCTATGCAAAAAAATAACTCAAATGGATCAAAGGCCTACATGTATGCTAAAGCTCTGAAATGCCTAGAGAAGACATGAGTATGGATGAGGTAACAGTTTCTTAGATATGACAGCAGAAGTGCACAAATCATACTGGACTCCATCAGAATTTAAAAACAATTGTGCTTCAAAGACTATCAAGAATGTCAAAAGACAACCCACAGACTAGGAGGAAATATTTTGCAAATCATATCTGATAAAGTACATTTACAATTGAGCAATAAGACAACACAGCTTAAAAATCAACAAAGGATTTGAATAGACATTTCCACAGAGAAAATATTTTCTAAAATGGCCAATAAACACATGAAAAGATGCCTACATCATTAGTTACTAGGTAAACATAAATCAAAACTACAAGAGATACCACTTTACACCCACTGGCACTTCCCTCAAAATGGCAGTAACAAACACTGGTGAGGAATCGGGGAAACTGGAGCCCTCATACGTCGGTAGGAATGTCAAATGGTACAGCTGCTCTGGAATATAGCTTGGCAATTCCTCAAAAATTACCATAAAACCAGCAATTCCATTCCTAGAGATACACCTAAGAGAAATGATAACATTTCCACACAAAATTTGTTCCAAAATGTTCATAGCAGCATTATTCACAATAACCAGATCTCCATCATCTGGTGAGTGAATAAACAAAATGTGGTATATCCATACAACAAAATATTATTTAGTCATAAGTAGGAGTACTACAACATGGAGGAACCTCGAAAGTATTATAATAAGTGGAAGAATTCAGACATAAAGACCACATATTTCATTTATATGAAATGTCTAAGTAACCTTTATAGATAAAAAGATTAAGAGTAGCCAGGGACAGGGGGTGGGGTGGCAGGATAGGAAGCCAAAAGGGCAGTAACTGCTGATGGATATAAAGGTTCTTTATAGGATGACCAAAAAAATGTTCTGGAATCAGGTAATGGGGCTGGTTGCACACCTTGTGAATGTCCTGAAAACTACCTAATTGTAAGGATAAATTTTATGGTCAATTATATCTCAATAAAAAAATAGAAAAATGAATTAGACCATTTTTACTCACCTGAAACTTATTATAAGAAGTAATAGATACTAGCCCAGAAAAGTATGGAAGGATTATCAAACTGTGACTATTTATTACCTGAGTAAGATCAAGTAAGAGTTAAGAAATGTTTTCTTACAGACCAGGGATCTCCAATGTTTTTTTTCATCTGCTGCATGTGGAAAGAATAACAATTATCTTGGGCCACACCTTAAACACACAAACACTAATGAAAGCAGCTGAGAAAGAAAAAAGGTCGGTGGATACTTTGTGATCTCTAACACCACAGAGAAGCAAAGAGTCCTCCCAGAATTAGCATGCAGCCTAAAGGCCGAAGACTGGACGCTTATATGTAGACTTTAGGGCTGCTGGACTTGCTCTGAACATGTATTCAGTATCTTACAATAACAAGTAAAAACACACACATGAATCCTCAAACAGTGAGGACAAAATCCCAGCAGGTAGCAAGTTCAAAGCATTCAGCCACTTACTTACTCACTCAGTTACTCCAGGCTGCTCAGCATCTTCCTGGGAGAAATTGACTGGTTGGACCGGATTGCAACAAGGATGTCAAGACAGACGTCCACGGTCCCAACTGCAATTAAGGAACAGGTGGGAGAAGGAGCAGTGTGTCATGGAAAACTCTCCAGGTGTGTGAGTCTCTTTGAACAGCCTCCCTACCCAACCCCCGACCCACAGCACCCCCTGATATGAACCCTCGAGGTTTTAAAAACACGTCGTCTTAATGTTCTGTGCGATTGCAACACACGGAGGCCACTTGAGCGCAATCATATTTCCTATTCTCGACACTGTGACCTTATCACTCCCTCCTCAAAGAGTGGAGTCTAATTTCCCTACAACTGAATCTGGATGAGGTTGTGACTGTTTTGACCAATGGAATGTGGATTCCAAAGTTTTATAATACAGTGTCTTGGATCTACCCCCTGGTTCCAGGGGACGCTCCCTCTGGCAAAAGACGGTCACCCTGCAGGGCTTTGACATTCTCAAGTCCACCTCTAACTCTCCTTTCGCATGTCCCCAAGGAGATCTTTTTCTGTTCCTAGGGGTCTAAATTTCTGTGATATTTAATCCTCATTAAGTCCTGGTCATTCATTTTCTTGCCACTGCTCTTTGTCTCCCTTCTTTGTTAGAAAATTGCTAATTTCTGACAAGGCAAGCTCCAGCCACAGCCAGCACTTGACCTTGTGTGTGTATAGGGAGCCAGCCTGGCCACTCCTCTCTTGGACCTGGGAGCTTTCCCAGGGCTGCAGCCCCTGGCAGCATCTGACTGCCCCACTCAGCACTTCCTGAAATTCTGACCCACAAACTCATGAGCAAAGTAAAATAACTGTTGCTTTACAAGTTTGGGGTGATGTGTAACACCACAAAGGTCATGGGACATCAGCACAGAGCCACGCTCACCTGATTCTGGAGCCTGGCTTGCCGCTGCTCTATTCTCCTTCACACCCTTCTCCTTGTGTCCCCGCCTCCAGGGGTCCTGACCTCAGAGCATATATTGAATGGCTGTTACCAAACTCTTAGCTAAATGCCCTCTCCTCACATCTCTTTATTCTATTTCCTAGCAAATTTACATAACATAATGTGTCATCACACAACATCAGTAAAACATAGCATTGGTTATTAAAACTATCACATTATTACCACGTAATTATCACACAATGAGTAACATCCTGTTACTTTAATGCTTTGGAAAATCAAAAAAGCTTTAAATTTCTAGGCTTTGAGAAAAATGCTGTGTCTGGCTCGGCGCCTATGGCTCAAGCGGCTAAGGCGCCAGCCACGTAAGGTGGCGGGTTTGAATCCCCAGCCCGGGCCTGCCAAACAACAATGATGGCTGCAACCAAAAAATGGCCGGGCGTTGTGCCGGGCGCCTGTGGTCCCAGCTACCTGGGAGGCGGAGGCAGGAGACTCGCTTGAGGCCAGGAGTTGGAGGTTGCTGTGAACTGTGATACCATAGCACTCTACCCAGGGGGATAGCTCGAGGCTCCGTCTCAAAAAAAAAAGCTGTGTCTTCCGTTTACATATCTTAATAATAAATTCCCTGAGTCTTCACATTTTTCCCTCGGATTTTTTGCTCAGCGAATTCAGCATGAGGAGCCAAAAGCACAGTGTATGCTTAGCGCAGGGATGGCCCCCCGTGACTGAGAGTCTAACGTGCCCCGAGCTCAGACCACATGTTCTCCATGCCTCCCTCCCAGTTTACCATAGTGTGAAACAACAAAGCACCTTCTGGAAGTTCTCTCCATCCTTGAAGCTCTTGTGTTGGCAGACAGCAGCACATGCTAGGACTCACAAAGCGAGTTAGATGTCAGGCAGAATGAGTAGATGTGTGCTGTGTTCATTAGCACAACCCAGAGAAGTCACAGAGCCCGCCTGAACTGAAACCTAAGCCACGGCAAGCTTGCCAAGCCCATGCTTGAGTCTGCTTTCCTCCCATGTTAGTCCAAAGGGCTGTGTTATTGTTATTGAATCCAAAACAAGGGATCTTTGAGTCACTAGTGTCACTTAAAGGGTCCTTTGGTCAGTACCTCTCTGTCACTTCTGTTACTCTTTTGTCACTAAGGTCTAGACTCAGCAGACTGCACGCATAAGAAAAGGAGGCAGGACGTTATTGCTCTAGCACCCACCCCTGCAGCACTATTCATTACTATCTTTATTCTCTAATATTCCCAAGCTAGATCCTAATTGTGACACAAGCAGTTGACATAACTTTGAAGATAACATAAAAATCATCTTCAAAAAAATACCACCTTCCATAGCCTCATCCAAAGATGCTGTCTTCTCTTTCATGCAGTGAATACAGTAGCAGTGAC
>CAUYQV010054831.1:0-51139 GCA_963574575.1 Galagoides demidoff
TTAGGTAAACTCCTAAATATTTCATCTTCTTTGGTACTACTGTGAACGGAATAGAGTCCTTGACTGCTTTTTCAGCTTGGCTGCTGTTGGTATATACAAAGGCTACAGATTTATGAGTGTTGATTTTGTAACCTGAGACACTGCTATATTCCTTGATCACTTCTAGGAGTTTTGTACATAGTTTGGTTTTATACATTCATGGAGACAGGAATGACAGGTAACACCGTGCATCAGTACTTGGAAGGTATACATTGATTTGAACTGAAAAAGCACGACCTCTCAAAGAAGAGGCTTATAGATGGTTTTTAGGGATTCTTTAGTTGGCAATTGGTTAAAAGAGGTAAGCTTCGTCTAAAGATCTGTAGTCATTGCAAAGGAATGCCCGAGTTAAGATAAAGGGGCGTCTATCTCTCATGTGATGCCATCCTGGAATCAGATTGGAAAGTAAGCCACATTATAATGGGTGAATAAAAACCATTTAATGAGATTTTATTGTTTTCAGTGTGACTCACCAGGACTCTTAGGAAGGAATTAAGGCAAGAGGCAAAAAAGGTCAGAGTTTTGTTCTCAAGAGATAATTCCCAATTCTGTACCCTTAAGGCCGGGGAGATCTCAAAGGCCTTCTTTCACTTGACAACCCAAAATAAATGACAGAGGCAAAGATCTCAGTCAACAGAGGTTTATTAAGCCAAAGTTTGAGGACCTGCCCAGGAAAAACACAAGCCTCAGATGCATCTGTGACTGTTTTTTCCAAAAAGGGATTTGGGAACTTGCTATTTAAAGGGGGTAGGACATAAAAACAAAAAAGGAGGAGAGGGGTATTCAGTGAGACAAATGGTGAGTGATATTGTAGGGCCCAAGAAATCTACATTTTTCATAAAATAAGGAGTATGTCTGAAGAGAAAAGGGGAGTAAAGAATCAATTATGCAGATGTCTCTGGACAGATGGAAGAATGATTGATCTCATCTTGTCTCTGTTCTGTACCTATGAAGATAAGCTTGGAAGCAACATTATCAGTGTGAAATGGAACAGACTTTAGTTTTAGGAGCTAAACTTAGCCTGCAAATCTAAAGTTACAATTGGTATGTTCTTATTTATGGGAGGCCAGCAAGGAATTTCACTGTGAATGGATCAGTGGGGCAGTCCCTGTAGATATCTGAGGCCTTTTTCCTTTCCACAGGGATCTGGCTGATGCACGATGTTACTCCTTTGTTTGGAAGGGGGTGTTGCATGACCCTGTCTCCAGGCTCTTCCTTTCCTTTTCCATCAGAATGGGACAGGGGAGTTCAGAGATTGTCATTTTCTTTTATAGACTCTAATCTCCCTTTCTACCCTGAATTCCTGGCCCACATCCATTATTATGAAAATGTATCATTTATTGAGGGTTTATAATCCAAAGCCCTAGTTTCAGCTTCCTTTCTTCCCCTTTAAGAACCATCGTCCTGGCTCGGCGCCTGTGGCTCAAGCGGCTAAGGCGCCAGCCACGTACACCTAAGGTGATGGGTTCGAATCCCCAGCCCGGGCCCGCCAAACAACAATGATGGCTGCAACCAAAAAATGGCCGGGCGTCGTGGCGGGCGCCTGTGGTCCCAGCTACTTGGGAGGTGGAGGCAGGAGACTCGCTTGAGCCCAGGAGTTGAAGGTTGCTATGAGCTGTGATGCCATGGCACTCTACCCAGGGGGACAGCTTGAGTCTCCGTCTCAAAAAAAAAAAAAAAAGAACCATCGTCCTTTGTTGAAATACTTGTGAAACATCAGTTCATGTCATATCTACTTTGTAATTATGTCATTAGCAGCTATTTCTCTGCGTCATAAACCCTCCTCTGACTAAATCAATTAAAATAGGACTGGTTGCAAGTAACACAAAAAAACTCAACTAACAGAGGAGCTAGGCAATTAATCAAATCAGCAGCCTGAGGATGTTAGGATTCTGAACGATCATCTGTACCTTTCCCTTGGCGTTTGTCTTAGGGTATCACCTTGAGGTCACAAAATGGCTGCTGCACCTCCAGCCTTTATGCCCTTGGTAGGAAAGAAGATAATGAAAATGTAAATATGTTCGCAGAAGCTCAGAACTGGGTCACACAGTCACCCTAAAGTGCAAGGGAGGCTGGGAAAGTGAGTATTATTAGATGCCTAAATCCTTCCCCCAACTCCCCTCCCAGAACAAAAGGAACCCCCCAAGAGTTCCTCAGGGAAAGACTCTAGCCCACCAAAGCCTTCCAGCAACCTGTGGAATCTCCCTCCCCCATGCCCAGTATAAAAATAAGCCCAGGTGGGTCTCAGTCCCCTTTCATTAAACTTGGCCTGAACCTCTTCTGGTCTCGTCTCTGGATACACTGCCAAACCCCTTTCAAGTATTAGGCAAAGGGGAATATGATAGCTATGTAGGACGGCCAACACAAATCATGCTCCATTCTTTACAACTAAGCACAATGCGATTCTCAACAGAATGAAGGAAAAAAAATAGGGAGGGGTTGCAGTTGTGTAGACACACTACCGCTGCTAGCTGGAGCTTGGCCTGACAGTTTCTTTCTAACTCATCACTGCCTGCCACTCCCTAGAGGTGATGGTGCTTATTCTGTTTTTTTTTTTTTAGAGACAGAGTCTCACTTTGTCACCCTGGGTAGAGTGCTGTGGCATCACAGCTCACAGAAACCTCCTGCTCTTGAGCTTAGGTGATTCTCTTGCCTCAGCCTCCCGAGTAGCTGGGACTACAGGCACCAGCCACAACTCCCGGCTATTTTTTTGTTGCAGTTTGGCTGGGGCCAAGTTTGAACCCACCACCCTCTGTATATGGGGCTTGCGCCCTACTCACTGAGCCACAGGCGCTGCCCAATGGTGCTTCCATTCTATGTAGGTCTCAGTGGAGTAATAAAAGCAGAAAAAGATACTCTTCCTTTACTACCCTACAACTTTATCACACAATCCATATAAATGTTCCAAACTCTGCCTGATGTTGGAATAATAAAAAGAAGAATTCCACTTCTGGGAGATAGAGGTGTACTTTTCTCTCTTCTTCCCACTAAGTGCAACTAAAATCCCTGGACATTTAATATAAAACAAAGATAAGAAGACATTGAGAAGTGGAGAGAAAAAGACGAACAAGTTAGAGACCTCAAGACTGAAGCAACGACAGAGTGGGGAGTTCCCTGGGTTTTCTTCTTGCCTGATATAGCCTTGGTTTGGATCTGGAGAAGTCAGCAACCCAGAAATGCCAAGGGATGCAGATTTTTTAAAAAGCTCCAACAAAAGTCTGTTTTCTCTATCCAAAGGAGCAGGCGAAATGCAGCCTAGCAAGACAGACTGTTAAACTATGATTACTCTTCTCTAGGAAACACCACAGGAAAAAAACTGTGAACGCACCACCATCCTTTGCTGGCAAAGCTGAGTGCAGAGCCTGGATTTCCACCTTCCCTGGGGTATAACAAGACATCCCCATTGCCCTGCTGATGCGGCCTCAGAGAATGCCAAGTAAAAAGCTGTGACTTTTCTCTCCACCAGGTAGTCACAGGGCCTTCCCCCTCTTCACTGGGTGGAGTCACAGCAGGCCTAGTGGAAAGTCAGCACCCTTTGTCACCTCCCATCAGTAAAAGGAACGAGCCCACACACACCTGCTATACTCCCCACTACTCCATTCTGTGATGTCAGTGCAGGCTATGTTCGAAAAAGTTAAGGAGTCATTCCTACACTTCCTAGCCAGGAAAGTGTCAATAGAAGCCTAGGGAGGAGGCCCAAATTCCCCCTCCTGTCCAGCAGTGATGAGGAGCCCACCCCTCATTTTAGGTACCAATGGAGGCTGAGTGGGGAACCTGGACTTTGGCCAACCCCAGTGGTAGCAAGGCAGCACCCATCTCTTCTTCCTGTTGAAGCAATGTCCAAAAACAGCATATTCACCAAAAAAAAAGAAAGAAAAAGATAATTTGGACCTCATCAAAGTTTTGCTCTGCAGAAGACCTTGTGAAGAAGATGAAAAAAGACAAATTCTAAACTGAGAGAAAATATTTGCAACCCATCTATCCAACAAAGGACTAGTATCTAGAATATATAAAGAACACTCAAAACTCAACAGTAAAAAATAAAAAATCCTATTAAATAAGGCAAAAGACATAAAGAGACACTTTAGTGAAGAGGATATATAGGTGGCAAACAAGCTCATGAAAAGATGTTCAATACCATTAGCCATGAAGGAAATGCAAATTAAAACCATAGTAAAATATCACCTCACACCTATCAGGATGACTAAAATAGAAAATAGTAACACCAAATGTCAGCAAGGATGTGAACACACATTGCTGGTGAGAATGTAAAATGGTACAGCCACTCTGGAAAACTTTTTGGCTGTTTCTTTTAAAAAGTAAACATACAACTTCTATATAATCCAGCAATTGCACTTTTCGGTATTTGTTCCAGAGAAATGAATATTTATATTCACACGAAAACCTCTACATAAATGTGTAGAGCTTTACTTTTTTTTTGAACTGAGGTCTCACCCTCACTCAGGCTGGAGTGTAATGGCATCATCAGAGTTCATTGCAGCCTTGAACTCCTGGGCTCAAAGGAGCCTCCCATCTCAGCCTCCCCAATAGCTGAGACTTATAGGTGCCTGCCACAATGTCCAGCTAATTTTTTTCCTTTTCTTGTAGAGATAGGAATCTTACTGTGTTGCTCAGGCTGGGGCTTTACTCTTTAATAGGAAGAAATGGAAAAAACCTGTGATATTGTTAAATATTAATATAGATTTGGTCTTCATACATAGTTAGATTTTCATAAACTAATTACATATGAGATAAGACAATTAAGTTCACAAACTCATCCTAGAAAAAGTGCTGCATACCTCATTGCTGAATATCACTATGGTCACTTTTGATATATTCCCCTTGGAAAACTATGCTCCAAAGCCCATGCCCAGTCCACACATCAAAGCAATTTTGGAACTCTTTTTTCGGAATGGCCATCAGAGTTGTCATGTTATGAGGTCTGACAAGTAAGTTTGTGAACTCGTCCTAGAAAACGCAATACACACCTCATTGCTGAATATCAATATAGTTACCTTCAAAGTACTCTCCTTGGCTATCTCCTTGGTGACCATAGTTATATTCAGCCATGAAATATGTAGCATTTTTTCCAGGATGAGCTTGTGAACTTAATTGTTAGCCCTCACAAGTATATCTAATTGAAGTATCTTGAATGCAATCTTAACTGATTACAGCTAAATTAATGCAGCCTTCCAACATGAAAAGATTCCCCACCCCTGTAATGGTACTGCCCATAGATACTTCTAGGTATTAATACTTTACTTAAATGACTAATTTAACCTTCCTAAACTCTATGAAGTTAGTATCATCAGGATCCTGTTTTACAGATGAGAAAACTGAAGTTAAATAATTTGCTCAAGGCAACACAGATAATAAATAGTGGAGGTGGGATTTGATCCAAGACACTCAGACTCTCTAGTCCTTGGTTTTAGCCACTGCATTGTGCTAAAATCCAGGCCACTCATAAAAGGTGACCCTAGAGATGCACTCCAGTACCTGATCCTTCTCAACTTCTCCCTCCCTCTTTAGGCCTCCAGAGTATACATCTCCATCCCACTTTTTGGGGAAACTTTCAGTAGCAAGAAACAGAGCCTACCAAGTGAGCCTTAAACATTGAGGAAATGTTATCTCACATAATAAAACAGTCGATTGATTCAGCAGCTTGATTAAATCAGTAAGGGCCTGCTTCTCTGTGGTCTTCCACTCTGTCATCCTTGACCTGTCAGCCACCTCATGGCCACAGGACGCCTGCCCAAACTCCAGCCATCACTTTCTCACAACAATTTCCAGAGACTGTAAAGGGATTGTTTCTTCCCTCTTTTGATTAGTTTCCTTTCAGTCATTAAGGAAAACATTTGCCAGAAGCCCCAGTACACTTCCCACTCATGTCTCATTGGCCAGAATTACCTCGGATACCCATGCTAAGTCAATCACTAAGCAAGGAGAAGAGGAAAACATGGTTGGCTTAGACTAATTTACTTCCTGAGAGCAGAGACTACCTCCCCTACAGAACATGGCCACATGGAGGAAAGTAGAGGGCTAAAAATAAATAGAGGTTGTATTAGAAAAGAGGAAGAAGAAACCAAGTTTTTGCCGCACTCTACCTACAGGAGTAGATTTCACAGTAGGTTCATCCACCTTCCTCCACAAATATTAATAATATTAATACACTATCTGGAAAACCACCAGCATTAATTATCAGAAACAGTATAGCCTTGCTCGGGAGTTCTCAAATAACTATGTGCATAAAAATCCCTCCAAGAAAGTGGTGAAAGGGCAGATCTCTGGGAAAGAGCAACTTGAGCTTAAGTCCATCCATTCCTATGGCTCTGCCTGGGCTCTTCCTATGTGCTGAGCACTGCCCTAGGAACACCCCCTTAATGCCTACAACAGAATTAGGCCTAAGAAGCGTCCTTCATAGCATCCCTCTGTGACCTAGTTTACCCGGCAGAATGTTTCTTCCAGCCACAAGATGTGCCTACCCCAATTTTCCAGTCCTTTAGGCAGAAGTCTGGTCTCCTTTGAAACTTTCATCAAGGGGTCCTTCGCAAAGTGGTGACCTCATTGTGTGTTTCCCTTCTACCCTCAGCCCATCAAGATTCCTTCCTTTCAATGAAAGAAGGGAGTGTGTGAAATAAACAGACGCTCTCCCGACCCTCAGATGATGAGTTTTGTGTTCCTACACTCTTGGGATCACAGTTTTCCTGTAAGTAAGGTCCTGATGGAGAAATTTCTATCACCTTACCAGCCCTCTGACACCCCCTCGCCCTGTGAGTATGCAGAGAAACCTTGAGTGGTGTGCGCGAGAGGAGAATGCAATTACTCCTGGGAATGTTCCACTTCTCTGGGGAGAAAAATGGTATATCACTGATGCCGCTGGATCTCATCAAACACATGAGCATCCCTCAGGATAATTATTTGAATCTACAAAACTAATGAGCAATTGCCAAGTCTCCCTTCCTGCTAATGGGGCCAGAGCAGTTGTGTTCCAGCTAATGAGTGCTGATTGGCACTACATTCAAATGCAAATCTCAGTCTTTATTTCTTACAAATAGCCTTTTTTTTTCTTTTAAAGGCGTACTCTAGGGGTACGGAGAGTTTCAGCTTGATTGCAAATCTAAAATGGGGTTTGGGATTTTATTCCTTCAGTTTCCTGATTCTGCCTGCTTAGCCCATTTTCTCAGAATCATCAGAAAACGTTCTTTTGAAGTAGACCTTAAATGTGAAGGTCTATGTGGTAGCTCGAGGTTGGATAGAAGTAGGTGCAGGTTCTAACCACCTGATGAGAGGACCTAGTGTCTGCGCCGGTTTTGGCCAAGGAGCTGGGTAATATGAAAAGATGTCCTTCTCTGCCCCCTTCCTTGCATCTCAAGGTCTTACTATATTGAAGTTTCCACGTTAAGCACCTTTTGTCTTAATAGTCACTATGTCAACGTGTTACTTTAACACACATTGTTGAAAATGTACTTTAGAGAGCAACTTCTACCCTTCTGCACTTCTCCTGAGTAACCCAGAACTAGCCCAGTCACAGTAGGTGCTTAATGATTGGCCATGGAGCAAACACCAGGCCCCATTTCTGCTGCCATCCTATGTAATGTGAGTCCCAATACTCATCCAAGGGTACAGAACCAAGTGCAATGGGTGAATTGTTAGTCAGATTCATGAGATCTATTTTCTTCATAGTTGGAGAGACTTCTAAGGCCAGCTAGCCAGACAAGCTACTGCCAGGCTGTGAGATTGAGCAGCCCTTGGGAGGCTAATCAACAGAGCTGCTCTACTGTTCCCTTTCCCTGACCTGGGACACAATGACCCAGGTCTAAGGAAACAGGCAGTAGAAATGGCACAGGACTGGGCAGTGCCTGTGGCTCAAAGGAGTAGGGCACCGGCCCCATATGCCAGAGGTGGCAGGTTCAAACCCAGCCCCAGCCAAAAACTGCAAAATAAAGGTACAGGACTTCTAGCACAGACGTCATCACCACATGTCCTAAACCCTGGGAGCTCTGTGTGACCTGGGACAAGTTCCTTAACTACTCTAAGCATTGGCTACCTCATCAGTAAAACAGGAGTGATAAGAACATGTAGTAGATTGTTTACAAGATGATTACTAAAATTGCCTCCTACTCCATATCTGTACCTTGAGTAGGTCACTTCTACACATTAGCTAGTCTTAGCCATGTGACTTGCTTTGACCAATAAGAACATTAGCCAATGTGATGCAAGCAGAAGCTGAAACCTGCTTCTCTATTAGGGTTTGCTCTCTTTCTACTGAGAATCTTCCTACTCCCATGTGAACAAGTGTGGGCTGGATAATAAGAGACATGTGACTGTCGCCCCGGCAGATATCTAGCCAATTGCCAGATACATGAGAAAGGCTGTCCTAGACCATCCAGCTCCAACCAAAAGCTGTCCTAGACCATCCAGCTCCAACCAAGGCTCCATAGTGGTTAGAGCTGGATGGTCTAGGACAGCCTTTCTCACGTATCTGGCAATTGGCTAAATCTAGACTAAAAATTCACAGAACTGTAAGAAAGAATAAATGTCTATTGTTTTAAGACACTAGCCAGGCGTGGTGGCTCATGCTTGTAATCCTAGCCCTCTGGGAGGCCAACGCAGATGCATAGCTTGAACTCATGAGTTTGAGACAGGCCTAAGCAAGAGTGAGACTCCGTCTCTACTAAAAATAGAAAAACTGAGGCAAGAGGATCCCTTGAGCCCAAAAGTTGGAGGTTGCTGTGAGCTAGGATGCCACAGCACTCTACTCAGAGTGACAGTGTGAGACTCTGTCTCAATCAAACAAAAAAAAAAAAGACACTAAAATTTGGGAAGGTTTGTTACACACTAAAAGCTAACTGATACATGTCACCTTGCTCATAATGATGTTGGAGCTTTAAATGCACAAATATTGCTTCAACCAGTGCCTGACACATAAATATTCAGTCAATATTGATCACATTATTTGATCTGTGAAGCCAGAATACTTCAGAAACTTCTGCTGAAGTGGGAAGATAAGGAAAGAAATTCCACTTAATTTAGCCATTCTATCATATAGTGGCCAGCTTTGTTTCCCTCCTCCAGGGAGGTTTTTTCAGTGCAAAAGCACTGCTAGTCATTGCTGAATCTGCACAGATTCTGAGTATCTCAGTCCAGCACCAATTTGGTGGCCACGGCTACTGCAGAGCCAGCCAAGAGGAAAGGGACAGACCCTTCTACTCTGACACCACCAACAAAAATCTGTCACTGTCCATACCAGACCCAATGAGAAACATTCCTACCCTCCCCAGTTCCCTAGGTGGTCTAACAAAAGCCCCTTCCCCAGTAATCAGCAGGTCTGGGGAAAAATTACATTTAAAGTAGATTTGTAGGGGTACAAGTGAAACTCTAAGAGTAGAAACAGAACGTTTTAAAACAATAACTGAGAAAATGACATGAAGGCTGTGTTGATCAGTTTGATGGAAGTATTTCGGATTCCATGTGAAAACCCCACACTGTACCCCAGAAGTGCATTAATGTACATAATTACCATTCAATAAAAATAAATAAATAAAATAAAATAAAATAAAGATGAAACAGAAAAAAAAATAAAGTAGATTTGTACACTTAGGCACAAATCCCAATGTCTCTGAGCCTCCCTCACCTGCATCCCATCCTACTTCCAAAAAGCAGCCTCATACGCAGTCACACACCAGTTTTGTGCTGCAATCTAAAAACACAGAAGTTGCCAAGCTCTTTCTCTCACTGGCTTCAGGTTGAGCCACATAAAGTAACCACTAGCTGGGAGTGTCCCTTTGAGGATGTCTGTGCTGGTATTGAGGTGTTATCTCCCCATGCCCACAAAGAGACCAGTTCTCAGGGTGCCTGAGGAGAGGTGGGCTCCGTGCATTTCTGCAATGCTCCTGCTTGTTTCCCCAGCAATCACAAAGTGTCTTATCAAAATAGCCCTGCAGACAGCATTGCTTTTAAAGGCCAAGCACTGAACACAATAGCAGAATGGGTTTTTAAAAAATTGTTGTTTATTCATACAATGGAATGGAATATTATAGAACAGGGCAAATGCACAAAGCTGGATTACTTATGTGGGTGTTTACTTTATAGCAATTCCACATGTGATCCACTTATGTTTTATGCATTTTTCTATACAGATGTCATATCCCTCCCCCACCCCGAAGACTTTTACAAGAGTTTTAAAACCAGTTCTATAGGACCTGTCTTTTACACTTCTAATGACAGAGGGTGTGGCAGGTAACAGATGCCATGCCATCCCTACTTCATTCCTGTGGTTCCAGCCTTCCTCATCATCTCAGACCCAAGCTCCTGATATGGCCTTCTGGTGTCAATTATGCAACAATAACCCCATGACCTTCAATGGATGCAAATGCATATTAGTAACAGTGGCAGTTGAAGGAGAGGAGACTGATTTATATAACAAAGGATGAGCTCTAATCTGGTCAGCCAAAATGGCATTAGTAGTGGTAGTAACAAGGGTGTTCTGCTTAGATATTGACAATGATTATTACAAGGTAAGAATTTTCCTGTACCTGTTTGATTGGGCTCCCAGTCACCCTTAGTTCCCTCTCAACCTTAGCTCGGCACATATTTCAACAGCAAATATGAGTTTTCAAGTCTGAAGAAGGGGTAATATGGTCTGTGCTCCATCAAGCACTGCTCCAACCAGCCCTGTGTTCCACCATGTTGGACAGAGAGAGCAGAGTGAGAGATATGGGGTCTAGGAACTGGGTAGGTGTGTGGAAAACAATAGCAGGAGCAGTTCCTGGTTAGGAGTTTCAGGGAGGTTCTCTAGCTACCAATAGGCAGGATATGCAAGGCAACAGAAGCAGAGATATCTGGGTTCTCCCCAGCCTCTCAGGCTTGGGAGTCACTTCTTTTGGCAGCCCACTTGGGGCAGCCTTCCCCAAGAGTCAGTGGGATACAAGGAGGAAACGGTTCCCTGCCCACCACCCTCGCCCCTGAGGCAAAAACACACAGGGCCCAAGCAGACAACAGAATTGAGATAACAGCCTAGAATTAGTGTAGGAGACTGGGTTCCACATTACCTAACATCAGAAATCTACAAAGTGCCCTTTTCATCACATCCTAACAAGCATTGATTGTATCTTCTGGGTTTTTTTTTTTCATCTTTGCTAACTTGATTGGCAATAAGTGCTTTATTGCAACACAGGCATTCTATCTAAATTGCTTGCTTCTTTGAATCTTTGAGGGTAGAGGGTGATACAGTGGTTTTCATCTGTGCATTTTCAGCATGATATTTGATCTAGAATTAATTAATGAAAGTGCCATAGCACTATTATTTTATTTATAGGAAAATATTATAAAGAAAGAGTTGAGCCTTTTCCCCATTGGCATAAGCACAGTGAAACCTTCTGATTATGTGGCTTATGATAAGGCAAATCCAGGGATGAGATAATTGGCAGTTGACTGCTATCATCATAAAAGTTTCACCCAGGTCACTTCATTAACTGAAGTCTGTAATGTATGCTTTTATACGTGTACAACTGAATTTTTGGACCCACTTACAGCATTATGGAAAAGTAATATTGTATAGTAGTCACTATTTAGTTTGCGATGCTTCCACTAGGGGGCACCTCTAGACTTCTAAGCTGCAATCCCCAACATTTTTGGCACCAGGGACCCATTTCATGGAAGACAATTTTTCCTTGGACAGTGTGGGAAATGGAATGGCTTTTATGACTCTGCAACCAATTTATTATGGTCTCCGTCCAAACCTCTCTGCTAACCATAATCTGTATTTGCAGGCGCTCCCCAATGCTAGCATCACCACCCAGCTCCACCTCAGAACTTCAGGCATTAGATTCTCATAAGGAGGATGCAACATAGATTCCCTCAGATGGGCAGTTTACAGTAGGGATTGTGCTCCTATGAGAATCTAATGCACTGCTCTCAGAGAAGCAGCTACAGATACAAATGGAGCTTCAGTTGCTCACCCACTCCTTATCTTCTGTGGCCTGCTTCTCTCTCTCTCTCTCTTTTTTTTTTTTTTTTTTTTTTTTTTTGGAGACAGAGTCTCACTATGTCGCCCTTGGTAGAGTGCTGTGGCATCACAGCTCACAGCAACCTCCAATTCTTGGGCTTAAGTGATTCTCTTGCCTCAGTCTCCCAAGTAGCTGTGACTACAGGTGCCTGCCACAATGCCTGGCTATTTTTGTTGTTGTTGTTGCGGTTGTCCTTGTTGTTTAGTAGGCCTGGGCCAGGTTTGAACCTGCCGGCCCGGGTGTATGTGGCTGGTGCCCTAAGCACTGAACTACAGGTGCCCAGCCAGCTGATTCTCTTTTTAAACCAAAGTAGTAGTAATGATGATGACTAGCATTTATTGAGGGCTTACCGGACACCATTCTAACCATTTTATATAAATTCATTTAATTTTTTTATTTCAGGTTAATGTGAGGGTACAACTAGGTTACAATGTTTGTGTATGTTAGGTAGAGTCCTTCTTGTAGTCGTGTCCTGCACCTGAGAGTTGTGCCATATCCCCTGACACTGTGCCCACTAAGTGGGATCACACCAATCCCCCTCCTCCTCCCTACACCCCATCCCCACATCTTAAATTGAATTGAGTTTTTCTCTTATGTGGGCATGTATTAGATAGTCTACTGGCTTCATGTTAGTATTGAGTATATTGGATACTTGCTTTTCCATTCTTGTGATAATTTACTGAGAAGAATGTACTTCAACTCCATCCAGGTTAATACAAAAGATGTAAAGTCTCCATATTTTTATGGCTGAATAATATTCCATGGTAGACATATACCACGGAATTTGTTTGTCAAACATTTGTCAGTTTGTCAAACCATTGCTGGCTTGATGGGCATTTAGATTGTTTCCTTATCTTGGCAATTGTAAATTGAGCTGCAATAAACAATCTAGTGCAAATGTCCTTATGATAAGATGATGTTTTTTCTTCTGGGTAGATGCCTAATAACGGGACTGTGAGATTAAATGGGAGGTCTAATTTGAGTTCTTTGAGGATTCTTCATACATCTTTCCAAAGAGGCTGTATTAGTTTGTAGTCCCACCAGCAGTATAAAAGTGTTCTCTTCTCTCCAGAGCCATGCCAGCATCTGCAACTTTGGGACTTTGTGATGTGGGCTAATCTTCCTGGGGTTAGGTGATATCTCAAGATGGTTTTGATTTCCATTTCTCTGATGATCAGGAACAACGAACATTTTCTTAGATGTTTGTTAGTCACTCGTCTGTCTTCCTCAGAGAAGGTTCTGTTCATGTCTCTTGCTGAGCAATAGAAGGGTTTGTTCACTCTTTTTTTGTTGATTGAGTTCTCTGTAGATTCTAGTTATCAATCCTTTGTCAGATTCATAACATGTTAATATCTTTTCCCATTCTGAAGATTGTCTGTTTACTTTAATTGTTGTGTCTTTAGCTGTGCAGAAACTTTTCAGTTTAATTAAGTCCCATCTGTTTAATTGTTGTGATTGCCACTGAAGTCTGTCATAAAATCTTTCCCCAGTCCAACATCATCAGGAGTTTTTCTCCTACTTTCTTCTAGGATTTTTATCATTTCATGTCTTAGATTTAAATCTTTTATTCATCTTGAGTCAATTTTTATAAGTGGTGAAAGGTGCAGGTCCAGTTTCAGTCAGTCTTTTACATGTGATTATCTAGTTCTCCTAGCACTATTTATTGAATAGGGATTCTTTTCCACAGTGTATGCTTTTGTTTGGTTTATCAAATATCAGATAGCAATAAGAGGTTTCATCTCTTAGTTTTCTTTTTAGAGACAGAGTCTCACTTTATCACCCTCGGTAGAGTGTGATAGCGTCACACAGCTCACAGCAACCTCCAACTCCTGGGCTTAAGCGATTCTCTTGCCTCAGCCTCCCGAGTAGCTGGGACTACAGATGCCCTCCACCAAGCCAGGCTATTTTTTGTTTGGCCAGGGCTGGGTTTGAACTCTCCACCCTCAGTATATGGGGCCAGCACCTTACCCACTGAGCCACAGGCACTGCCCATCTCTTGGTTTTCTATTTGGTTCCATATATCCATGTCTCTATTTTTATTTAATTGTTACTAACAACCCTATGAGGTAGATATTATTATTGTTGTTGTTGTTGTTGTCATTGTCCTTTTAAAGAGAAGTAAGGCTCAGACAGATTATGCACTTTGGCATGACATCATAGCATTGCCCTTATAAGCAAGGCCCCTGGGGCCAGAATCCTTGGGTTTGAATCCTGCCTGGATTACTTTTCCTAGCTATACATTGTTGGGCAAGGTAGTCAATCTGTGCCTTTCAGTTTTCTCATCTGTAAAATGGGGATAATAATAGTAGTTCCTAACCTGTGCAGTTATTCTGAGACATAAGTAAGTTACTCTTTTTAAAGTGCTCTTAACAGTGCCTGGCATGTATAAAATTGCTATATAAGCCTTTAATAAATAAAGTAAATAAGCCTTCCCAGGAACACAATAAGTGGTAGAAAATGATTTGAACTTTCACAGTGTGGGCTCCAGAATTGTCACCCTTAGCTATTCACTATGCAAGCCCCTGGCGGTTAATTTTCTTAAGTGTCATCTAGAAAACAAGTCTCCCATTCCCTCTCCAGATGTCCATTCCCACCGCTTCAAAGTAACCACCATTAACACATTCTTGGCTGTTCTCCATAAAAGTATCTACATCTAACGCTTGGGATCTTTTAAAGGGCCATTTTTAAAGCTTTACAAAAAACAATAACTCAATGTCCAGTCCCTCCGGGACTCTCTGTTATGTGTGTAAGGAATATATCTAGAGAATCCAACAATGTTTCCATCTGCACTGAAGGATTTATGTTCTCAACTGTGGGACAGAAACCAGTGTAATTTTTGGCACCCAGAAAACTGCAATTAACCTCTTCAATGGTGTCAGCTTTAGCTAATATTGAAGGCATGATGCTTAAAACATCAAAATTTAGGAGTCTGCACAAAAATGATGCTCTAAAATTATAAACACTTGTTTTATATTGCTGACACATGTTTAGGGATAATAGACCCAAAAGCAGATTCAGAAAAAAAATTTTAATACACTGGAATTGCATACCATGGGTAAATAATTTCTGGGGAACTTCTTTAATATTCTGCTTGGAGGAGAATGGGAACTAAGGAATAAACTTTGGAAATTATAGAAAAATAATTTTTTTTTCTAGAATTGGCATAATATCAGATAGGAATTGTATTCAGCTGCTAGTAACAGAGTTTCAGCTACTGTGAATTAAACAATTTGGGGTTTATTTTCTGATGTAAAAGGCTGGGACTGGTATGGCAGCTCTACAAAGTTATTTAGGATTCAGGCTCCTTCTCTTAATCTTCAGCATGTCATTTCCAAGCTCAAGGTTATTCACGGTCACATTCTGTGTATGGAGCTCACGTTCTAGACAAGCAAGAGGCTAGCAGCAAATGACACTAAGCAATGTTGACTTTCAGCTGGCTGCTTTGCCACCCCAAATAAAATAAACTTCTCATGTTAAAGAAAGGGGAATGGATAGGCTGTAGTAGGTACTCAGCAGACGCCTCTCAAAAAAAAAAAAAATTGCTGCTTAATTTGGTGCAAAACTCTTCATTTTCCCAACCCTTTTGCTCTCCTGGAAATCTCCAGATCTATAAACACCACCATTCTCCAACCACATGCTCAGGCCCCAAACCTACAAACCATCTCTGATTGTTCTTATACCTTTCCCAACATTCAAAACCATGAGTGTGTTTTGTTGATTCTACCTCCAAAATACGTTCAATGCCTTTCTAAATCTAACCACGGCCATCTTCCTCATCTAAACCACCTTCCTCCCTCCAGGGAATATTCCCGTCGCCTCCTACCTCATCTTTCTGCTTCTGCTCCTTTTTTTCCTGTTGTTGTAGGTCGCCAGGATTCCTCAGACCTGCTAAATCATTATCCCCAGAGAAGAGACCAAGGAAGTTGCATTTTTAATAAGCCACTGTTAGAACTTCTGTTATTATGTTAAAATGCACATAAAATGTACCTTTTGTGTTTAGTTTTGAGACAGAGTCTTACTGTGTTGCCCTCAGCAGAGTGCTGTGGCGTGATAGCTCACAGCAACCTCAAACTCCTGGATTCTTTGATCTTCTTGTCTCAGTTTTTCTATTTTTAGTAGAGACGGGGTCTCACTCTTGCTCAGGCTGATCTCAAACTCCTGAACTCCAGAGATCCACCTTCTTCGACCTCCCAGAGTGCTAGGATTACAGGCGTGAACCACAGCGCCCAGTCCAAAATGTACCATTTAACCATTTAAATTTTACAAACCAATGGCATTACAGTCATGCACGATATTGTGCAACCACAACCATTATTTCATTTTAGAGCTTTTCCATCATTCCGATACACAGTAAGCAAGCCAGTCCTATTTGCCCAAACCCCGACCACAAATCTGCTGCTTGACCCTATGGATTTATGTGTTCTGGGAAGTCCAGAGAAATGGAATCATACAATCATACAAAAGAACACTCTGTGACTGGCTTCTTTTGCTGAGCACAATGTTTTCAAGGTTCATCCATATCGTCACATACACATATACCCATATTTCACCCCTTTATGGCTAAAGAATATTCTATCATGTGGTTACACCACATTTTGTTTATCCATTTATCTATTGGTGGACATTTGGGTTGCTCCCACTTTTTTTTTTTTTGAGACAGAGTCTCCCTTTGTTGTCCTTGGTAGAGTGCTGAGGTGTCACAGCTCACAGCAACCTCAAACTCTTGGGCTTGAGCAATTCTCTTGCCTCAGCCACCCAAGTAGCTGGGACTACAAGTGCCCACCACAACTCCGGGCTATTTTCTGTTGCAGTTGTCATTGTTGTTTAGCTGGCCCAGGCGGGTTCAAACCTGCAACTGTGGGTGTATGTGGCTGGAGCCATAACCACTGTGCTACAGGAGCCGAGCCAGTTGCTCCCTCCTTTGGCTGCTATCAATAATGCTGCTATGAGCATTCGTGTACAAATTTTGGGTTGAACACCTGTTTTGAGTTCTTTGGGGTATAGATCTAGAAATGGAATTTCAAGGACACATGGCCATTCTATGTTTCACTGAGTGAGGAATTGCCACATCCCACTTCCACTCCCCCCCCCTTGTAATCTAGTCTCCATACAGTCACCAAAATGACTTTTTAAAAATTCAAATCATGGTTCTTTCTTCAGTTGCATTTTTTGGATCCCTGAAGTTTCTCTGGTGCAGCCTCTGTGACCTGCAGGCCACTCCATCACCCAAGCACAGAAACGAGGAAAATTAAGAGGAGGAAGACAGAGGAGAAAGAAGAGAAAGGAAGTGAACAAGAAGAAAACAAACATGAGCAGGAAAGAACAAAAAAATTCTGCCAATATGAAATGCCCCCTCAGGGGATCACAAGGCAGAAATCACAGAGGATCCCATGGATAAAGAAATTATAGGAATGACAGAAAGGGAATCTAGAGTATTGATGGCAAAAATGATGAACAGAATTATAGAGAAACTGGATAGCAACCTAATGAAAACTGAAAAATTTCCTCTGGAAATGAATGAAAGACATGGTGAAATTAGAGAGGTTGTATTTGACCTTAAGGATTTGAAGAAGTCATTAAGGGAATCTACAGATGCAGTAGAAAGTATTAATAAGAGATTAAGCCACAAAGAAAAAAGAATCTCAGAGCTAGAGGCTAACGTGCTTGAGCAAACTCAGATACTTAAAGAGTCAAAAGAGAAGAGTATAAAAGCTGAGCATTCTCTTAGAAAATTAAGGGACTTCATGAAGCATACAAACATACGGATTATAGGTATCCCTGAAGGAGAAAAAGATCAAAGAAAAAGCATGGATGCCCTACTGCAAGATATCATAACTGAAAATTTCCCAAGCATCACCAAAGATTCTGATGTACTCCTTTTGATGGATATCAAACCCCAGGGCATCACAATACAAACAGAGTGTCTCCTAGACACATTGTAATGAGCGTGGCCAGCATCAAAATAAAAGAAAAAATTCTACAAGCAGCCAGGAATAAGCACCAATTGACCTATAGGGGCAGATCCATCAGGGTGACAGCAGATTTCTCAGCTGAAACTTTACAAGCCAGAAGAGAATGGGCTACAACTTTCAACTTATGCAAACAAAACAACTTCCAGCCTAGGATACTGTATCCTGCTAAATTAAGTTTCATATTTGATGGAGAAGGCAAATCTTTTGCTGACAATAGTTGAAGGAATTTGCCACTATAAGACCAACCCTGGAGGAAGTGCTCAGACCCATACTACACACAGATGTTCGCAATGGTCCACCAGCAAAGTAAAGATTCCCAGAAATGAAAAGTCAAAGTCTAGCTTATAGAGTGACCCAAATGATAGATCTAGGAATGAGATCTCCACAAGACAAGGTAAACAAAAGTCCACTGAATGTATCCATTCCTTCCATGAATGTGAATGGCTTGAATTCCCCACTGAAAGGCATAGGCTGGTTGACTTGATAAAATATCACAAGGCAACTATAGGCTATCTTCAGAAAACATATCTAATTTCTAAGGAAAAAAGAAGACCAGGCTGAAGGGTTAGAGAAGAATGTTTCAGACTCAAAATCAGAAAAAAAGGAGTCACAATTTTATTTGCAGATACCAGGGAATGCAAATGGGGGCAGAGGTCAAATTTCAGTCTTTGATAATGATGTGAATTTATACTTAGAAAACCCCAGAGACTCAACTACAAGACTCCTGGAAGTGATCAAGAAATACAGTAATGTCTCAGGGTATAAAATCAGTGTCCACAAATCAGTCACCTTTGTATACATCAATAACAGTCAACCTGAGAGGCAAATCAAGGACACGACCCCCTTCACAGTAGCTTCAAAAAGAATGAAATACTTAGGGACATACCTAAAAAAAGAGGTGAAGGATCTTACAGGGGTACAAGTGAAACTCTCTAAGAGTAGAATCAGAACGTTTTAAAACAATAACTGAGAAAATGACATGAAGGCTGTGTTGATCAGTTTGATGGAAGTATTTCAGATTGCAGGTGAAAACCCCACACTGTACCCCAGATGTGCATTAATGTACATAGTTACCATTCAATAAAAAAAAAAAAAAAGAAGATGAGGCCTTTGGAACATGATTAGACCAAGAGACAGAGCCCTCATGAATGGGATTAGTGCCCACATAGGAAGAGGCATGAGGGTGATGATTTCTCTCTCTACCAGCAAGAAAGTACCTCTACCTTCTCAACCCAAGAAGAGGGCCTGCACCAGGAATCAAATCAGGCGGTGCCTTTACCTTAGACTTCCCGGCCTCTGGAACCATCAGTAATAAATTCCTGTTGTTTAACTCCCCTAGTTCATGTTACTTTTGTTACAAAGGCCTGAACTAAGATAGTACAGAGTGTATCTTCCTTCTTTGAATGGTCAGCTCATGTAATAGTCTTTGCCTCCTTGTCTAATTAAATTAGAGATATAATCAAATATGGCAGTGAATATATGTTTGGCATCTTCTTTGCAATTTGTAATATTATCTAAAAGAATGCAACCCTTAATACACCTTACTTTCTTAAGATCTATTACTTCTACATCGATTATGTTTCTCAGTGTTCTGTTCCAACATTTCTTCTTTTGATAGATGGATAATTATATTCTTTTTTTGATAATTATATTTTTATCACATGTTTACAATAATACCAAATTCATAGGAATAGAACATATCACTTTTATTCACATTCCATTGACTAGAATTGAGTTACATGGCCACACCTAATTACAAAGGAGACTGAGAAATATCGTCTAGCTGTGTGCCCAGAAGGAAGAGGAAGCCGATTTGGTCAACTATTAGCCACTGACCTCTTGGAAAAATACTGAGAAAAATCATACTTTAAAATTTTAACTATCTTTTTAAGAAGCATTCTGCCTTTTAAAAAATTATATAAAACTATATCTATATGTACTTATTTCTGTACGTATTTTTAATTCTCACAAATGGTCCATATTGAAAGAGTCAATATAAAAATTTTTCACTGATCCCACTGGGTTTAAAATCAAACTCATCACTAGTTGGACAACCCTATCAAAGCGATTATTTATTCAGACAGGCTCCATACACTAATTCCCTAGTATGCCAGTGTTCTGTGTGGTATAAACTATAGTATAAAAAGACTAGCTCTTATCACATACCATCTTGTTTGTTTTCATTAAAACTTAGCTAATAAACATCAGCAAGGCTCCCATTAGAGAATGTTCACACCTATAGTTATAAATGACCTTAATGTTGCAATAAAGGCTGCTTGGATAGAATTCCAGGTGTTCGAAAATGCAAGGGGATTTGAATTGTTATTTTAAGGGCTCAAAAGTAAATCACATTTTAATACATTATTATATAACTATAGTTGTCATGTGGTACATTAGGATTCCAAAATTTATTCTAATCTTATAACTGAGTGTTTATACCCTTTGACAAATAATTATCAATTTCTCCTACTCTTGACCCCTGGTAAGCACCATTCTGCCCTATTTCAACGAAATTGACTTTTTAGATTCCACATATAAGTGAAGTATGTAGTATTTGTCTTTCTGTGTCTGACTTTGCTTGAAATTTGTTAAGAATAGATCTTAAGTGTTCTCAACCGCACAAAAAAGTGGATAACTATGTGAGGTGATAAACATGTAAATTAGTTTGATTGTGATAGTCATTTACAATGTAAACATTTATCAAAATATCACATTGTAACACCTTGAATATATACAATTTTGTCAACTGTACCCCAATAAAGCTGAAAACAGTAAATTGCATTAAGAGAGTAGACATAGCAAAGAGAGAATCAACTGTCATAATAATAATAAATGTTAAAGCTGGGTGCAGTGGCTCACACCTGTAATCCTAGCACTCTTAGAGGTTGAGGCAGGTAGACTGCCTGAGCTCAGGAGTTTGAGACCAGCCTGTGCAAGAGTGAAACTGTCTCTAAAAAGAGCCAGGCGTCGTGGTTGACAAGGGAGGCTGAAGGCCTCTTAAAGCAAGAGGATCACTTGAGCCCAAAAGTTTGACATTGCTGTGATCTATGACACCACAACAAGCTACCAAAGGTAACAAATTGAGACTCTGTCTCAAATAATAATAATGATGATGATGATAATTAATAATAAATGTTTCCCATTTATTCATAGTGTGCACAATCTAAATGAGCACCTTCGCTGGATTTTAACTTTGTATTTGTTGGCACTATTCAGTTTTCACCTGGATATTGTCACACCAACTATGCATTTACTGCTCATGAGAAAAATATGATTTTTAATCCATTGTCATTATATCCTGTTTCATGAAATAGCTTTGGAAATACTACATGATCCTGTCATCCCCAATTTTACAGTCCTGGTGCCATTTATAAATGTATGGATTAGGAAGACCCAGAGAAGCAGAAAACAACTGTCGAGTAGGACTGAACTTGGAGAAGGCTGAGTAGCCTAGAGAAGCTATTACTGAATGCTGGGGAACATTTCAACATCGAAGATTAAAAGCATCTTTATCAGTTCAAATGACATATCAGATGAGTGTGTTAGAGATCTCAATTTCTTTAAAATTCTGCTTCATCTCTACAGGGAAAGAAATAAGTTGGGATGTTGCTTCTTAATTGGCACATTCATTAGGTGTCTCTTCATGAAAAATGATCAACCAGTTTCTGAGAAGCAACGATGGGTAAGCCTGGCCCCTGCATGAACAAATGGCCATCTTGAGAGAGTCACAGGACAGCAGAGTCAGGGATAAAGATAAACTCTCAGGTGGGAATGTGGAAGAAAAATGTCCTGAGTAGCTGCTTTCTCATGTTGTAGGGTGTACTTGCTTGACTGTGCTGGGCTTTCAAAATTAGCTTCATCAGTAAGTGTTTAAACACAGGAGTGCAATTCAAAATATTTATCAACTGGTACACTCTGGGTACCAACCCATCTGTACAGGTCCTGAATCCCAGCGAACTAATGTGCTTTGTCAGTCAGTGCCAGCCATGGGCACCCTGCTCAAGAGGCCAGCAAAGGCTGCATCTGCAAACCCCTGGATCAGAAAATAAGAAATACTGAAGATTATTTTTGTCTTTGCTGTGCCTGATGGATTAAGCCTGACATCACATCAGGAGATGCAGGCCAGGAAAACAATGCCACTCAGGGCAGCTGAGACCCTGTGAGGCTGTAATTTCTTGAGGCCATCTAGGGATCCCACAGCCCCTCTAGGTGTACATCTAAAACACTAGGGTTCAAATTGTAAGGGGACTACTGGTAAGCTCAGAAAACAGTTGTAATGGCTTATTTTATAAAGAATATCAAATTGGAAAAAAATGCTGAATTATGCATGCTGGATTATTTGCATGAGGAATGTGAGCTGTCCTATTTGCAGAATCATCTCACCCAGTTGATCTGAGCAAATCAAACAGTATGATTAGGAAACTCTTCTTACATCTCCCTTCCCACACATACCCCTCTCTACCACGCACACACATGCGGCCTTTTCTCAAATAATTCCCTAACTGCTTTCCACCCTCACACTGTCTCTATATTTTTCATAATGAACATGATTATCTGAACTTGTATTACCTTTCCACTTTTCTCCCTCACTTAGAATATATGCTGGGTGAGAGCAGGGCTTTGTTTATTGTTGCATCCCTAAAACGATCAGTGCTTGAGACAGAGTAGACTTCTAATAAGTGCTGGTATATTTATGAACAAATAATAACTGTCATCTAAAAAGGGCTTCACCTGATTTAGCAGTTGGTGCTTGCTTTATATGCATTACCTAATTTAATTTTCTTGTAGCCTGGATGTCCTTAGAAGTTTTCAAACCGACATGGGATGACACCAGCATGTAAAGGCCCCCTTCCCAATCTTGGATTTCCACAGCATGCCTCCCATTTCATCACAAACTGGTACTAAGTTCAAATCACCTGAGTTGATTTGTAATATTTTTGTATATCATGCCTCTTCTCCTTATCAACATTTAATGCTCCGTAAGCCATGGGCTCGTGCCTCCCCCGGTCACAGCAAAGGTGTAGTCAAAGCAAAAAATGCAGAAGACAAAGTAAAATAGGCAAAAAAAAAAAAAAAATACTCAAAACCCATTGCCCTAGGGGAGAGAGACTGGTACTAGGTGCGAAGTCAGCTCAACTAAATCACACATCAGGAGGATTTTGTTTGTTTGAGATAGAGTCACAAGCTGTCACCTTGGGTAAAGTGCTATGACATCACAGATCACAGCAACCTCCAACTCTTGGGCTTAAGCAATTCTCTTGCCTCAGCCTCCCAAGTAGCTGGGACTACAGGTGCCCACCACAACTCCTGGCTATTTATTTTCGGTTGTAGTTGTTTGGTGGGCCCGGGCTGGATTTGACTTACCAGCTCTGGTGTACTGGCCAGCACCCTAGAGCCATCACACAGCAGGAGGACTTTCAAGGGCTGGAGAGAGAGAGACATCAAGTCACTGTGTTTGCTAATTGGCTTTACTGAAAGGATAAGTAAACTTCACCTATCTTCATGATAAGATGTAGTTTTCCAACTTGGGCAAGGTGCCCATTCACCAGAAAAAAAGCCATACTCTTTGAGGTTAATTCTGAGCCAATTTGAGGACCTTGACCCGAAGCCACACCCAAGAAGTCTTGAGGAAGTGGACTTGAAGTGGTGGGGTTACAGTTTGGTTTTATACATTCTAGGGAGAAAGGAATTGCAGGTAAGGTCATAAATCAATATGTACAAAACACACTTTGGTTTGGCCCAAAAAGGTGGGACATCTTAAACAAAGGGGAGTGGCTTACAGGTTACAGGTAGGTCTGAAGATTCTTTGGCTTTAAGACAATTCTTTCCAATTGGCTGAAAGAGTTAGGTAGGCTTTGTCTTAAAGGCCTGAGTCAGTGAAAAGGAATGCCTGAGAGTTAAGCATAGGGTGACCAGACGTCCCGCTTTTGAACAATTTGTCCTGTGTCCCACAACGTTTTTAAAAAGTCCCAATTTTTGGAAAGTATGCACTAATGGGCTGGAGAACAGGAAGGGAATATACGGCTGCCATGTGGCTATTTCGCCAGGATATGAGTTTTATGTTATTTTGTTAATTTTATGTTAAACTGTAATAATAACAAATAATTGTTGAGAAGTGATTACAGAGAACTGCTTATCAAAGTTTGCTTTGTTGTCAGGCCCTGCCCCACCCCACCCCGCCCCCCAGCCATGTTGTCCAGCTTTACCAATGTTAAAATCTGGTCACCTTAGTTAAGGAGTAAAGATAAAGGGTCTGTCAATGGGATACAAAGTATCAGGCTTAATCAAGTGGTTTGTTACGTATGTTGCAGGTAAGTCTTCACCTAAGTCAGTTTTTGGGATCCCCTTGGCCAAGAGGGGGTGGGGTGAGTCAGCTGCTTGGGGGGAACTTTAAGATTGTATTTTAGTTATGCCACCAAAGCTAGACTTCTAGCCTCCTACAGAGCCTGTGGGAGAGAGGCTCATCTTCCAGACCCTTCCATTTCAAAGGGATGGCTCCAGGGCCCTTGAGAATCTTAGGTTATCAAACTGGCCAGAGGCTTTTAAAGTGATTTGCATCTCAAATGGACTGAGAAAGAATTTGAAATTGTAGGCTTTTTAAGGTAAATGTTCTGAGAAAAGACAGGTCAGGGCTCTGGAGTAAGGAAGAAGCCTGGCTAAAGTCTTCCCAAGCTGAGTAGAAGAAGGTTAAGCATCACAGACAGCCCCCATCACAGGTCCCTCCATGCTTCAGAGCCATCAAGGTGCCACTGGTGGTCCCTGCAGAAAGGGAAGATGCCCCTTTCGCTCCAAGAGCATCTATTGTTATGCCCGAAATTTCCCAAGTGGCCCCAAAGAGATAGTCCAAGACACACTACGATGTAAAAGGCAAAAGGTGAGATTTATTCAGGCCCCGGGAAGCCCGGACTCTCCTGGCGAACACACCAAGGAAGAGCCTCGAACCCAGGGTAGAGGAAGTTTTTGTGGGGTACAGAAAGCAAGAAGGGAAGAAGGGTACGAGTACACTTTTGATTGGTGGTTAGTGATTTCACTTAGTACAGTTACATTCTTGATTGGTGGCTGATGATTTCATAAGTAAAGGAGGATTTGGATTGGTACAGGTGAGGGGTGGGGGGATTTCTTAACCGGGGGCTAAGGTCGAGGCAGCCTGATTAGGTGGTTGGAGGGAAATACCTGTATTTCAAGGTAATAGAACCTTATTGTTTCTTGTAGCTGTTTGCCTAAGGTGACTCAGTTAACAAGGCAACAGCTATGGCTGAGCAACCAGGAATGGAATGGGGGAGGCTGCAGGAAGTGGCCCTGCAGGTTTTACTGGCAGAGGTTGGGGTGAAGGGCTAGGAATGGAGCTTATGCAGTAAACAGCTAGGAATGGAGCTTGTATAGTTGCAGTAAACAACAAAATGGAGCTGGTCTGGCTCTCACACCATCACATCATATCTCACACCTGTACGTAGCACTTTTTGTAGATTTCTAATCATTCTACAGCATCCAACATTGAACTACAGGACTAGGAAGGTAGCAAAGGTCATAGCACCTTCTTTATCTCCCTTATCCAAGTCATCTGTTCCTCTACCTGTCTATTGGAATCACTAAAAAATTTTTTCCTCTACTTTGAGTAAAACCAAGCCTCATACTTATGAGTCACCAACTTTCCAGTTCCACAAATACTATATTCTGAAGTGCCTCTATTTGAATTTTTCTCAGATACTTTAATATGTTAAAATCCAGTAAGCATTGTTATTATTCCCATTTAACAGATGAAGAAGTTGACGTTTATTCAACTAGAGTAACTTCCCTAAAACCTCAGACCTAGAACTTGGTGAAAGATAAAAATGAAATTCAATCCCAGAACTTTTCTTTAAGCACAATTCTGTGGTCTGAATAGCTAAACTGTTATGTGGTTAAAATAAACCTACTGAGCAGCTCCACTTTTTTCAATCACAACTAATAAAGTAAAAAAAGAAGCAAATTTACTCTAAGAGGGCTGGGAGAGAGAGGTTAAGGGCCCAGATGAGCAAGGGTCATAAGAAACATGGGGTGCATTGTAATCATTTCAATTGAGATTTCAGCTTCAGTCCCAGGGAGGCAGTTCTCAAGGTCACAGGACAGATCTCTACCTGCAGTGAGTCAGAGGCCGCTGCCACCTCCACGCCTACCCAGCCTTCTCCCTATTTAAAACATCTAATCCCATCACCAGCCTAAATAAAAGCTGCTATACTTCATTATGTTAAGAAGTTGAGAATAAAGCCCTAATGATTTCCTAAATTGTTATTAATTCAATTCTATAAACTGTATAATCAAGTCCTCTGACTGTGTAGAATGGACTCATGATTAGTGAATAAAAGGTACCAGACCAAAATCTGTGAAGATGCTAATCTAATCAAAATAGTTGGCCTTCACCTTTAACAGAGAGACAGCCCTTCTCAGTCCACATGAACACAGAGAGTGGTTTGAGATACCTCATACTTATATATATCCTAGATAGAGTCATAGCACAGCACTTGCAGTGGTTACAAATGTTTTTAATTAACTTAGAAACAACCCATCTCATCCATCTTCCTGTCAGTAAAGGATGGTCTCTGTGTTACAGTGATCTTTGTTTTATAATTTTTAATTTCTCGAATTATGGACAGTTTAGCAGTTTCCTGAGAAATTAAATTAGAAGAAAAAATATATATAAAATAATAATTAAGCTTAACTCCAGCCCAGTTCTTTATAAGCATCCCAAAATACCATGCACACGTTATATTTCAGGCAAATTTAGAAAGCTACTTGTACAAGTGCATATTAAAAGAGTGTCAAGGGAAAATGCAAATTTGCATGCCTGAGGCAAAGACTGTGCCAGAATGCATGGAGTCTACAGAGAAATGTTGGAGCATTAACAGATGCTACATTGAGCACATTAGCATTCAGCTTGTCCCACATGCTGAGAGAGGAGATGGGGGAGGAGAGAGAAGAGGGGTGAAATGGGAGTGGGACTTCCCAGTCACCATTCAATGACAGAGTCTCCATCTCCCTTCCTCTGTCCCCTTGTCATCCCTTCACTGCCCTCTGATTTGCTTCCAACCATCTCTCCTTTTTCTCTGCCCACCCCCTTGCTTTTTGCTTCTTTCTCTCAACACACAAAATATTACTAGGGCAGCTAGCAGGGGAAGAGGATAAAGGGATTCCTGCCTCAAACCCAGAACAGATCTTAGGACTAGACTGAGATTAGAAAACAAAGATCCAATGGAAACAAAAGCAAATGTATCGGCAACACGTATGTCTTATTTCTTAGCCCTCTACATTAAGATTCTGTTTTTGTTTTCAAAGATGGTCTATGAGAATTCAATCTAAAGCCTTTAATGTACAATAAAATCATAAAAAAACTCTAACATTTTAATATAGGATTTGTGATATCAAATGTCATTGCTCAGAGTTTACAGACATCAGTGAAGATTTTTGCATCCATCGTTATCAATAGCCTGAAAACATGGCATTGACATGAGAGTATCAATGAGAGTGCCTCACCTAGAAAGATAAAGTAATTTATTTAAAGTCAGATTATCAGTACGAGCTTGGATTCAGACCTTCATTGAATGCACACCCTAAACTTTTAACAACTAAGTCATATAATCAATAATCTGAAATTGCCTCTTCTGATCATCTTTCTTTCCGTGGCTGTCCCATCATTTTCTATTACTAATGCTCCAGAGTTACCAGACATCCAATTTCCTGGACTATCTCTCCAGCCTCCTGAAGGACCATCCAGCCGTGGCCAAAGGCCGGCTAGGAGTGCTTATCTGCAGTGGTGGATATTGCAAAAATTATGCATGGACATTTTTTTCCTTTGCTCATCAGTTTTCCTTAGTGTTTGCATATTTAATATGTGGCCCAAGACAACTCTTAGATAAGCATTCCTGGGTAGCCGAGGGCCACGGTTGGAGGTCCCTGAAAAGTTCCTACTATCTAGTCCTTCACACGACCTACAGCGTGAGAAATAGGGAAAGCCCTCCAGGCGCCTTGCCCAAGTAAAGGGTCTCACGAGTCTAGTTTCCAAAATTAGCATGATCCAGGGCTCCCAAGGAAAGTTAATTCCCCTCAGGTGCTGCATTTTCCTAGATGAAGATTAAACAAAATGGTGCATATAAAATGCCAGTCACAGAGTTTGGCATCTAATGGGAATTTGTGGTACTGCTGAAGGGAGGTTAAGGGACTCACCCAGGTCCCCACTGATGAGTATCTGTGTGGGCGTAGGGAGAGGAAGTATCTGCGTGTCTTGACAAAGGGGCAGGTGCCCTCGGCTAGCCTGGCTTGCAGGTGGGAATGATGCAGACAAAGGTGGTAAAATCCAAGCAGAGAGGCCCTGCCTCCCTCACACTCTCTTTACAAGAATGATGCAGAGTCTGGAACCACTGCAGTGTTAAGCCAGAGGTCTCTTTATTTTAAAGTTAACAAAAGGGAAAAGATCCCTGTCTGAATTTTGCTTATTAGCCAGAATTAAAATAACCCAGCTCTCCACAGCTAAATTTGGGTGTCTTTCCCTATCCTGCTTTCCTCTCTTGTCTACCAGGTCCCCATTCTTCTTTCAGCTCCACCTGCACATTCCCTGGGGAATGAAACTTCTACGTTAAAACAGAAGTTCAGTCAGAAGCACAACCAGGCTGATGTGAGGCATCAGGAGAGAAAGAAGACCGTGGATAGGGATGGAGCTGGGTGGGAGTCTGCAAGCAGCTCTAACTTGGTCCTTCTTGTCCCCAGCATGGTGTCTGCTACATTACAGGTACCCATAAAAATAAAAATAAAAAAGATTAGTTGCATTCCTTAGTTCCTTTGCCTAAGATTTTTTAACACATTGACTGCCACACTAGAAAAAAAATTTTCCCTTGGGGCCACAGTACATTAGGTGAAAAGACATGAGAGTTATATATAATTCACAAAGCCCGAGGCTCAAAACTTGTGAGTTAAATACAACTTATATGCTAGTCACTATGTTGATCTAATTCTTCTATCATCACTCATAGTGCCCACTTCAAGGCCACAGATGAATAACTCAGTAATGGGCTGATGCCATGATGATAAGGCACTTTTGTGCAAATCAGAAAAAAGCACATGCTAGGGCTGATGAAGTCCCATGCCAGGACCCCCCAGGTTTCGGTCCTCTAGCATAAGCTGAATTTCTGATTCTACTTGCTTTCATGACCCTGGGCACTTCTGTGAATCACCCTACATGTCACTCCTGGTGCTCAGTAAATTTCTGGATGTGATGCACCTCTTCACTGGAGTTTCTATCCAATTGTTTGTGTGGCAAGATTTTTATTGATTGTAACAAGCATCTGAATGTAATTTTGTGTAGGAGGAGGGGGGACAATTTTAAAATGACAAGGACAAGCCCAGGTAGCTAGAGCAATAAACAACAGAGGACACGGCAATGGCAGTTCATCCTCCCTGAACATGCACTACCATGAGAGTCACAGGCCTTCCCTGTACTACCACGTTTAACATTCAAGAGGATCACTTGAGCCCAAGAGTTTGAGGTTGCCATGAGCTGTGATGCTATGGCACTCTACCCAGGGCAATTGACTGAGACTCTGCCTCCAAAAAAAAAAAAAAGAAACAAGTGAGAAAACATTAATTAAGAGAAGTTCAACAACTTGACATTGTTGGAACAAAAATTTGAACCCATATTGGTCTAACTATGTTTCAGATTATAAACGATGAAATATTTTAGGTTTCACTCAATACATAAACACAGGATTAAGTGCTGCATAATTACCTGGAAAGATTATAATAAGATTAGAATTCTTTTTTCATTTCTCTCTCAATCCTGATTATGACTCAGTCTCAGGCCAAGGTGCCATTAGCACCCATACACACACACCGCACGCATGTGCATGCATACACATACACACATACATACTCACTAATCCACTCTTTACAGTCAATAGAACACAGGTCTCAGGCTCAGAGGCTTCAACAAACAATAGTGTCTAGATAAAACTTAATCATAATTGTTATCTTCTACTTTATGGCAAATGACAGCAGTTCTCCACTTTCCACCTAACATGCAAAGTTCCCTTCTTATATAAAGTAAAGCAAATTTTACCCAAAAAAAGCATTGAACAAATAACAATATGATACATTCAGTATTCACTGGACTGGCATTCAGAAGTGCTCAGACACAGCACAAACCACAGATGTGTTAAGCAAACAACTGAAAATTGGGAAACAATATCTAATACCACTAAGCCATTTTCTAGGCCTTGTCATGAAATACATGGCCTTGTATTCCAGTTTTGGTGGTTACCAGCTGCATAGTCTTGGGAAATCATTCACTCTCTCTTAGCCTCACTTAAAAAATTAAAAGGAGTTCATAATCCTTGCTTTAAAGGTACTTTTGTGAGAAGTAAATGAACTAATTTTTGTAACCACATCTTGATAGTGCCTCGCATATAGTAAGTGCTCAATAAATAATAGTATCTTCTATTGTTCTCCCTTCCTTGTTCCTTCCCAACCGTACAATGACTATTGTATGATTTTCTCCCTTCCATTCAGCATTGGTAGAGGAATAATTAATTCTCCTTGTCTCACTTTTCATTAACTTTTTTCTTTACTTTCAGTTGTTTTTATTAAGTATTGAGTCAACTAACAAAAAACTGACCATTGCTATTATCTTCATAGCATCTATATGTCTTTTCCCTTCCCCTCCCTACTCAGTGTGAGCCAGTTTTCTAAATTTTGGGTTTTCTTTCCCCTGATTTCTTTATGGTTTTAAGGTTTCTGGTGACTATTTGGAAGCACCACTCCCCTGATGTCCCTCTCAGCACTGTTACATCAGAGAGAAAAGACCTTCAACTCATAGAATTAGAAAGTAGAATGGTCTTGAACTTTCTTTAATCCTGTTTGGGGTTTAAAGCAAGTTAGGTTTATTTCCAGATAATATACTCTTCACATTTTCCAAAACAATATCATAAAACACAGAATGTATCTTATATGCTTATAAAGCATCATTATCCTATACATAGAGGGGTCCTAGGTAAATCAGAGTCTCACAATTAGAGTGGAGAGGTGCTGATCCACACGGTCATTCAGGGACAAGCACATGTCCTTATTCCCCAGTCCCCAGGTCATTGTCTTTATCTATATGATCAATGCTGGATCCTGGACACATCCATATTCTACATTACAGGAAGCAAAAAGAGAGGAAATGTGAAATCATCAGAACTTGAACATACATGTTAGCTAAAAAGGGGAAACAATCTAAATGTCCATTGATGAATAGATACAGAAAATGTAGTATAATCATTCTGACACCAAAGAGAAGGAAGCACTGATATATACTTCAACATGAATGAACTTTGAAAACATTAGGCTAACAGAAAGAAGCCAGACATAGAAGGCCCTATTTTATATGATTCCACGTTTATAAAAGGTCCAGAATATGCAAATTACAGAGACAGAAAGTAGACTAGTGGTTGACAGGTCTGTGTGGCAGATAGAGAGGGTGATAGAGAAGATGGATAGTGACTGATCTGTGGGTACAGGGATTCTTTGGGGTTATAAAAATGTTTGGAATTATATAGTAGTGACTATTGCACAAGCTTTTAAATATGATGAAACACATTGGATTGCACACTTTAAAATAGTGAAGTTTATTATATGTGAATTATATCCCAATAAAAGAAGAGAAAGAAAGGATTCTTTCTTAGAAAGCAGCATTTGGACTTAAATTTGAAGAAAGAAAGGGAGCAATCTACCAGATATCCAGGAAAAATTGAATGCCAAGCAAGATGAAATAGCAAAATTTATTCCAGAGTTCAATACTTAATACTCCTGATCGTTCGTATAACACAGTCATGTTCTGGGGAGGTAATGAAGAGAGTAAATAGACTTAAGCAAAGGAAGATTTAATTTTTGAATAATAACAAAAGGAAAGCAAGAATGTGAAAAAATGTGAGAACAATTAGAAGATAAAAAGAGCTGAAAAGAAGAGAGAAAAGAAGCATTGGGATAGTAGTAAGAAAATTAGCACTAAAAGGAGACGGATCTGGGTTACATCCTCCCTATGCATCAGCAAGCCATTTCTCTGGGAAAATTTCCTAATTCTATGTTCTAAAGAACATGACAAACTAAGGAATGATAGCATGAAAATAACAGGAGAATAATATGGAAAAATACATCTTCCTTACTGACTTGCTTGAGAAATTAATAAGATGCATGGTGGAACACAGTGGATTTCATGATTTTTCACAATGATCACCATGAAAGACATTACACAAATCCTAAGGGGTCTTAAGTTTTGCAAAGCATATCTATTTCAGTAGGTATTTTAAATGCGAATGAGGTACATGGAACATATACAACAAGAAGACTCTTTATATTTTAATTATTTAAATATTAATTGAACTTTGGACATTCTAACTATAATACAACAGCATAGGAGAATAATGAAAGGCGCCACTGTTTATATTTTTAAGATCAGTTGGTTAAAAAGTGACCTTTGTTAGAGAGATAAAAATGTATTTGGAGACTGAATTAAAGAACACTTTCCACATGAACTCAATATTTTTAGAAAAACAAGCATGTTATTCTTAAAACTATTTTGAGACTAACACTATGGTGAAAAACACTTTGCTAATTAAAGCATATGAAACCAAACAACTGTTTTTAGAAATTGATTTTGCTGGTTCACATGATAAAGAAAAGTACTTTTCATGTTTCCTTCAAGTAAGATAAAGTTAGTGAAAAATCTGGCTAAGAGGGGATAAGCAGAAATTGACATATTTGAACATTTTTGCTGGCATATGTCAGAGTCCTTTTTTTAAAAAAGGCAATGCTACGGAGGCTAGAGTCATCTGCGATTTAAAGGAAGCCATGAAACTGGTTCTTCATGGAGTTCAAGAGTACTGGATTTGGGGTCAGGAAACAGGGCCTTAGACCCTACTCTGAACAATCTGCTAATCAGAAGATCTCGACTTTTTTTCTTTTCTAAAATTAGAGAGTTTTATTTAATAAGATATGGGATCCCTCTTGATTCTAATTTTGTATAGTTCTATGCAATATTTCCTCTTCTAGAATAACAAAAAATAAATGCCAAGGCTTAAATGCAGACTATTCTTAAGTATTATTAGAAGGTAGCTGTGAATTACAGAGTTTGTGTCAACTTTGCCTTACTAAGTTTGTTGGCATTTCTATAGGGCTCTCTGTAGCTTCCTTTTCTTCCTTGCTATTGTCGTTCCTATTACTATTAAGAAAAGGCAGCTTCAACTGCTGCTATCCATCTCTCGTATCTAGTTATACCCAAAGCTAGAGGGCTATTCAAAACTCATAGAGACTGGCATGGCACAGGCATGAAAAGATTAACAGACACTGGTCTTATAAGCCCTGCCTAAAAAATAGAGGCAAAACCTCATCAGGTGAGCCCCATACATATTTGTGTACTTTGATATATGCACTGATGTATATGCATATAGCAACCTGAATATACATAGGGAGACCTATGAAAGAAAATGATAGTTATTTGGGAATACAGCACTGTAATGGGAATCCATGTACCATAGAAATTATGTGTGTCTTCAAAAAGGTAAAGGAAAGCAAAAGTTTTTTACAGGAAAAATGAAGAAGGATTACATAACATTTTGAAATAATTTTTCTTGAATACAAGGGTTAATCTAGTCCAAGGTTGGCTAGGCAATTGCTAGACAGATGTTCTCACAAAAGAATTTGCCATGCAAGTTTGCAAGTGCCTTTGTGCAGGGTTGTGGTATTTACAAGAATCTTTTGTGATAGTGTTGATATGATACGTTGATAAGCATTTGAGTATAAAAACCCTCTGTTTATAGCCTTCCCTGGATCTACTTGTCAAGTTGTTATTTTAGGGGTTTTGTTTGTTTGTTTTAACCCCAGTGACTTCATCTTGATTCTGACAGCTTTCACACATACATTTGATAAAGTGAAATTATATTAATTTCAAAAAATGTATTTTATCAATTGAATTATCTTTAGTTACATTTAGGATGCTTAAAAAGATCAATGGAAGGAATAATACTAACTAAAATTGAACAAAAATTTAATCAAAAAGAAATAAGTGCGAAAAAATAGAAAACTGAGGAATAAAAAATCATTAATGAAAAAAATTTTTAAGACTCACTAAATAGCATAAGTCCAAACTGGACACAAAAAGTGAACCAGTGAATGGGAAAGTATTGGTAAGAATTTTACCTGTGATCCATCAAAAAAATGAATAGATTTAAAATGAGAGGAGTTAGAAATTATGGAGGATAAGGGAAAAGTTCTAAAATAAACCGAATGGCAGATCCAGAAAAATGAAGAAGCAAGAAAAAGATAAAAACTAAGAAAGTTTCACAAAGACATGAGTCCTGAAATCCAAAGTGAAGTATATAGAACAGGAAAAAACTTAAAATAAAGGGAAAATTAAATAAATTTACATCTAGAGCTATCTTACTAAAACTATAGAACATCAAGAAAACAGGTGTGGAGAGGTGGGGGTAGGGACAATCTTAAAAGTAACTAAACAGTAAAAAGAGATTAACTACAAAGAAATGACAACTAGATTTACAACAGACGTTTCATCAGCAACTATCTTCAATGTACTAGAAAAAATAACTCTTAACCTGAGCAAAATAATTGTGCGAACAGAATTTACCCACAAGGCTCTTTAAATAAAGGAATTAATGAGGGTTGAAAATCTATCAAGAAGAAAAATATCTTAGAATGAGAAACAAAATCAAAGCAAAGGAATACTTGAAATCCATAAAATATGTCAGTAATTTAATTTGAAAACTCTTGGTTTGGGGGTTCAAATGAGAAAACTAAAATTCTAGAAAACAATAAGAACATGGAGCCAGTGCTGAATGAGCAGTTACAGTGTGGTTGGTCATTGACTTTTTGGTAAGTACACAAAAATGAAAAGTTTCGATTTGGTGTGCATTTTTTAAATGTAAGGGTAATCACCAAAAGAAGTAAATGCAATGTACACATCCCAAATCACTAGAAGGAAGTAAAAACAGATTGAAGTATTTACCATCCAACAGAAAACAAACGAGAAAAATAAGTAAAGAGAAGGGATGTTACACAGAAAATTTAAAATAAGATGGTCAGAAATAGAACTTTCCCTTTGAGTCAATATTTGGTCCTTAAAATCACATGTGTTCATAAAACATTAATCAGAGCCAGTCTTTATTTTAAAAGGGAAATATAGGAAGTAGTGCAGTCCAGTTAAAAAATTCTCTACCAAGTGAACACTTTACACTGATGGTGGGACTGCAAACTAATACAACCTTTTGGAAGGCAGTATGGAGAATCCTCAAAGAACTCAGATTAGACTTCCCATATGATCCTTCAATCCCATTACTAGGCATCTACCCAGAAGAAAAAAAATCATTTAATCATAAGGACATTTGCACTAGACTATCACAGCTCAGTTTACAACTGCCAAGATGTGGAAACAACCTAAATGCCCACCAACCCAGGAATGGATTAACAAGCTGTGGTATATGAATATCATGGAATAATATTCAGCTATTAAAAAAGATGGAGACTTTACATGCTTTGTATTAACCTGGATGGGAGTGGAACATATTCTCCTGGGTAAAGCATCACAAGAATGGAGAAACAAGGATCCAATGTACTCAATTCTAACATAAGGGCAGTACACCTTCTAAAAAGGTGGGGAGTAGGGGAATAAAAGATCAGGGAGAAGGAAGAGGTGAATGGGGGGTCACAGTGTACGGCACCCCTCTTGGGGGCAGGACACAATTACAAGAGGGACTTCATCTAACAAATGCAATCAGTATAACCTGGTTCTTTTACCCTCAATGAATCCCAATTAAGAAAAAGGCAAAAAACAAAAAAAATTCTCTACCAATTTGTAATTTTTCTAAAATGAAACTAGGACACAGTGAAATTTCTACATGCAAAGGTAACAATTTATAATGATTAGATATGAGATACTGAAAAATTTCGCTTCCTGATCATCAATTAATCTGGTTGTTAGCAAACAATAGCTTTATATCCAGTGACATCATCTCCCTGGGAGCCAGCAATATCTGAGTCACACTGCCCCTTACCTGATGCTGGCTCACTTATCAAAATGTCCACAAGTGGAATATTAACACATGACTTTCTTCATACATCAATTTGTTGAATATTTTGTATTGAATTGGAGGTAAATATAAATTTTTCAGATGTAAACATTAGCCAGAAAGCATAGTACTGAGTTCTGAGAAGACTAAAGCATATTGTCCTGGATAAACATGAATGGGAAAGATGTTCCATGGGTATAATTAAAATACATTATAGTAATTAAATAGTTGAAAATCAGAGATTATCAGATCAGATAAATAAAACAAAATCTGGTTACATACATGCTGCAGGAAAAAAAAAGATATACCTAAAACAATCACACAGATGGTTGAAAAATAACAGAATAGAGAAAATATGCCCTGTGATTAGACAGGATTTTAGTTTCTGCTGTGAGTAAGAAAAGCCAAAATGATAGCACTTAACTAAGCTAGAAGTTTAATTCTTTCTCCTACAAATGGAATCTGGAGGCTAGTATCTATAGCTGAAATCACAGCTTTAATCCATGGAATTTCAGTGAATAGGCTCCTTATAGCTTCACCATCAGGAGCAAGGCCTCCCTCTCATGGTCTGATCCGAAGGATGGGTTTCTAGGTGACAGGAACAAGGAAGAAGGAAGAGACAAAAGAAATGAGGCTGTCATTTTAAGGCCACGTACTTCATGCTTTACACATATTGTTGCATTTAATCCTCACACAGCCCTACAAGGTGAACACTGCTGCTGTCATCACAGTACAGAGAGAGGCAAAGTGAGTCACCTACAGGATTAGCAGGTGGTACAGACAGAATCTGAGCCTCAGGTGTCTGGGTCCATAGCATATAATACTGATGAATACTTTAGCTTCTCTAAGCCTGTGTTCCCTCATCTGTAAAATCAAAAAGATAATTTAGAGAAGGGGCCACAAATTCATTTCAAGTAGGCCAAATAAGTTTTCCAAATGACTTTTGTTTGTACACATTGTATTTTTAATATTTTTTATTACAATGCCCTTAGGGTGGGAATGTACCATATCACCTCTGGTTTTATCTTTTGTTGGCTTTTCACATTATTACCCTCGTGACACCAGAGACATCTGAGTTGGGGATCCCTAGGGAAGATGCTTTCTCTTCCAGCTCTGCAGTTCTGTCATCAAAGGAGGAAAGCATTTTCTAAGGAAAGCTTGCCAAAACTATCCATAGGGTACACACAGTTCAGGAACACATCTTTATTCCTGAATTAAGAACCTTCATTAAAATGAACCAGACTAAACAAGGTATGTACAGTCTGTGTATCTTTAACTAAAAGCCGTGCATACCAAGTGCAGCTGGCAAACTCTATGCTACAGAGATAAATATTATACAATGTGGTCCTCATGTTAGTTTCCAATCCAGGCTTATTAAAGTATGAGGGACCCCCAGGATAAAACTGGTTAGTACATAGTCTACCTAGCTTTAAATCTATTCCTACTTCGTTACCTTGATTTTCTGTCTCTGACCTAAGCCATTTGAACCTGCTAATTAAATTTATGCTGATTCAGTGAGTTCTTTATTTCAGGACCAATATGTTAATTGTGAAGAATTGTTAATATCTCCATCTGCAATTGGTGGAAGTTGAGTGGGGCTTTAAAACCCAAACCTTCTGCTTCATCTACCAGGTCAATGCGAAGGCACTCATTGCTTTGACACTGTGTGTTTCCTTTTCTAATGCCTGTCTTGCTCCCTTTCAAGGAGCTGGGTGCCAGGTAGAAAGAAAGATGGTTCAGTTTATCCATGTTGCTGTTTAGCTCTCAAGTGGGACAAGAGGACAAAGGAGCAAGGAAGTATTGCAAGAGCACCCTTATGGTGACAAACATGAAATCTTCCTGGGCAAAAGGGAAAGTAAAGGGTTTTTTTTGTTTGTTTTCTTTTGTTTACTTTTTTTGAGACAGAGTCTCACTCTGTGCCATGGGGACATCATAGTTCAAAGCAAACTCAAACTCCTGGGCTCAAGCAGTCCATCTGCCTCAGCCTTCTGAGTAGCTGAGACTACAGGCATCTGTCACAAAGCCTGCCCAGGATTTTTGTTTTTTATTTTTAGTAGAGAAGGGGTCGTGTCTTGCTCAGATTGGTCTCAAACTTATGAACCCAAGCAATTTGCCTCTCTTGGCCTCCCAGATTATAGGTGTGAGCCACCATGCCTGGTGTGGAAGTGAAATTTTAAAAAGGCAGATAGACAGGAATGATTAGGCAACACAGACCCTAAGAAGGAATATGTTAAATGACACTCCTAAAAAATATGTAAGCTTTGTTTCCATGTCTTGGGAATTAGGGTACAGACAAGAGTATTGGAAGAGTATTCTAGCTCCCACAAGAAGAAATTACTTGAATTGATGCCACACTGCTTTCAGTAGAAATGATTTAGTTGATTGATCTATGAATCAATAAAATGCTAAGAAGGATGAAAATAACATTAGAAATAAATCAATTGGCAGACTTCAGATAATCTAAATATTGAATCAAAATGAGGTGGCAGGTTGTCATTTCTCATTTAGTCTTTACCCAATAGTAAATAAAAGCATGTCCCTGTGTTTCTGGAGACAAGAATATGCTGCTAGAATTCATCAAGATACAAGGGTATGAAAGAGAGCAGCTGAAAAGAAAATAAAAGAAAAAATGTTTCCTCTCCTTTGATATGCCCCAAATGGTGTCATGTAGGGATAGATGGCTGGATTCAGCTAGAGCGTTCTGAACCGCAGAAGGCAGGCTGATTTCCATGAACAGCTGCATATTTAGAAATCTTTGTTCCATGACTTGACTTAGAGAATACGTCATCATATATTTATTTCTTATAAGGTAATGTGGTTTCTGAGTTGTATCATATGATATGAAAGGGGAAAATATAGAGGGAAATATAACAGATTCTAAAACATTTCATGATGAAGCTTTCTACATGTAAGGTGCATGAGGATCTGAATAATATTTTAAAATATCAATCATTGCACCTCACATACCTTTAGTCTCTTCCTAAGACCTTTTCTTAGACCACCAGGCCCTCCCTTAGTACTTTGGATGTACCAACATTACAACACCTGAACTCAAGTCACAATGGAGTCATCTCCATGACATTTGAATTTCTAAAGTCTCTTGAAATTTTCAGCAGAGGCTCTAGCTCAAAAGAAAAGATGTTTTGAGAATCAAATCAAAGACCCCAAGGATTCCAGACATAAAGTTTATGCCATAAAAAATACGTTTGGGGAAATAGATGAAGGCCAGAATAACCTTGTCTTTCAAACAGAACTCTGTGAATGAGCAGAGGAGCAGTAGATGCTGGGGAAGAAGAGCGACAGAAGAATATGTTCAGTGTGTCCCTCATGAGAACCTGGGTCTTACTCCCTCAACACGAGGTTCAGAAACAAATAAGGAGTTTCGCAAAACTGCATGTAAATTATAATTCAAATTAAATGTTATATGCACTAGGAGAGTTGGACTTTTCAAAGCCTTCATACAGGTTTAGAGAATTGAAAGTAGAGGCTCTGAATCTGTGTCTTGCCTTCCAGGTGAAGACCCCCAAAGTGGCTAAGACACATAGTTAGGCAGACACGCTTCCAGTAGCCTCTTAAAGCTCTCATGCTTCCCAGGGTGAAACAATAAGAAGGGGAACCTTTCTTCATGTGGCCAAAAACAGTGAGGGTATGACCCTGAGAGCTGAGATCCAGAACCTTACGGTTGAGATCGGAGGGCACTGAAGTCATCTATATGACCAACACGTGGAAAATAAAGGGTGCTGAGGGTCTCTGAAGGGGAGATGGTGTGGATTCACAGGGACCAGTTGTTCCCTACTTCCCTTATGCCACAACCTCATTCTCATACCTTGGCATGAGGCCAGGGGCTCAAAACTTTAAGTAAAATATTGCCATTATGGAGAATAAAGCAAGCGATTGAGAAAATCTGGAACTGACCATCCATACCCAGAGTATTAATACCTGGACAGCATCAGGAGGAATGGGGAACATGAGGGAAACATTTTAAATCTTCCTTAGCAAAAACCAAAGTTAGGTTTTTTTGTTGTCTGTTCTGGAGTTTGTATTTGGGAAGTTAACAGCATCTTTGAGTACACATAAAAATCTAGATCAATAGCACAGATGCATGATGGGGTAAATATTTATTTTATGAAAACATTTCTTCATTCTAAGGGAAAATGTACCAGAGAATTATTTTAAAAATCCAGTATTTTTAGAGCATATAGCATATAATTGGATTATAGAAATGTAGGTTATGTTATATAAACTTTAAGGAAATCATCAACTGTCTCCAGCAGTTCTCAACCCACAGGAACTGTATTAAAAGGTTGCAGCATTAGGTAGGTTGAGAACCACTGGCTCTAAACCATTTGAGACCTGTCAATCAGGATTATTAACAAATCTCAAGCATCCACATTCTTGTCAGAGACCCTCCACTGCTGTTAAATGGTACACTGGTGTGTCTGGAGAGGATGTTAGGTGTGCCATAAAAATTTTTAAAGATCATTAATTAAATTACTTTTGAAAGAAGTTTAAAGCACAGTAAGTATAGTCTTTTTTTCACTATTTTTTTGATCAACATAATTTAAATGTACCATGGAAGTTTAATTATAGGTTCAAATGTACCATGAGATAAAAAAGTTTGAAAAACACCCCTGTAGAGCTTAGGGAACTCTTAATCAGAATCCAATAAGAAACGGGTGATGTTAACGTGAGCAAAGAAACAGGCCCATACATGTAGGACAGAGGTAATAATCTGCTGAGAGGCAACAGCAAGGCCTAAGCCCTCAGGTGGAGGAATCCGAAAAAACTTCAGTTGAAAATGGGGAATGAGGGAGATGCCAGAGAGAAGGGGAGATTGGTATGCTCTCACTTAATGGGCAGAACGTAAGGGTATACGGCACACGTCCTGGGTGAGGGCACAGCTACAACACAGACCTTACCTAATAAATGCAAACAAGTAACTTAATCCTTTGTACTTTCATATTAATCTAAAATAAGAAGAAAAAATCAAAAGAAAGAAAGGAGAGGGAGGGAGGGAGGAAGGAAGGGAGGGAGGAAATGGGGAGTGATTAGTTTTTCAGTTAACATGTGAGAACCACATGTGTAGGGACACGTACATACCTCTCATCAGTAGGACAAAAAGAAAAGCAAGGAAATTCTGAGGGAAGTGGAGGAGGATTGATAAGAGTCAACAGGCTGGTGATCTGAGTCGGTTCCCCTCTGGTACCTAGAGATTTCATTTCTCCTAACTACAACTGGAAGATAGGAGTCAAAAAACTCTTCAGCCCGATCACACTGCAAGTCCAGAAGACAGACTCTGGTCAGAAGGGATCCCTGAGGTGTTTATTACTGCCTTTCAACTCCACCCATCAGTCTCATTCTTTTCCATTTTATTCCTATAAGCTGCTCAGGGCTTCACCTATGAACTTAGGTAATCTTTTCCAGGCTATAAAAGGTGCCAGCAAATATTCAATTGTTTTATTCCTTTAGTCCACAAACCAGATCAGTGAAGAAGCTCTGGGCGGGTGGGGTATGAAATGAAAAAAGGGTCTCCTCTCTTGCTTCTAGGCATGCCAGCCTGCAATACTTACTCAAGAGCCAGAAGCTTCAGAAAATGCAGGGCACTGACACGTTTGAGACTCTTACTCATGTGATGAAACATGTGTTTATATAGATGGCAGACAGTGGATTCTACTTAGTCATGATAACGGTATTCTATGAAGTCACCACAAACACATAATTAGTGAATACCAAGCTATTGTTTTTGGGAAAATAAGGGTTAGGTCCCTCCAATCTATACAGAACTTTATTTTCTGTATTCTGTTTAAAAACACCTTGTTTAGTGTATATATATATATATATATATATATATATATATATCATTGATTCATTAATATTATACTTAAAGCCATTAGCAATATAACTCATGCTTGGATGAAGCTTATTTAATACAAATATTTTCTCTGTAAAGCACATCACAGACTCCTTTCACTTACACTATGTTTGGCCATCATTTAAAACAGCAAAATCACCAATAGAAAGGACCAAAAATGCAAAAAGGTAGCACTAAACAGACCACAAGAAGGACATTTGTTTACTGTATGACGGTTGGAACAGAAAATAGAATGTCACCTTGTTCAGCTGGACACATGCCCATTGGCCAGCTCAAATTTTTCACCACTCTTTGCATGTCATAATCTGCAAATGGCTATGAAAGTGCCACAAATACTGATTTGGGGTTATGAATAAATTTTAGTAAGAAGGCATACTTGCAGTAGGACATGTGTGGATAACGAAGATGGACAGTACATAAGAGGCACAGATGTCAGCATGGCAAGGGGGTGCCAATCAGGTAGGCCGTTCTTCATTAAACAAGACAGTGTATTGTGGAAAACTTTTCTTTATTAATATTTGTGTATATATTAATTTGTAGGAAAGCTCCAGCTTCCTGTAGGACTCCAAACATAGCCAATCACAGGATATTGCGGACAAGTTCCCATCAAACAGATCTGCGTTAGTGATTTGCATGTAAGAGGCTCCTGAGATCTACACCTGTGGGAAGAGGGAGGCAGCAGAACAGGGCAGAGGGGACATTGAACTGAGATGAGGTCACACAGGGTATTTCGGGGGCGGGGGGCTGGAGCTGAAAGGACACCTCAGAGTCATCCCACACTGAAATAGAGGAACCAGGGTTTTATGCCCACTCTGCCCCCCAACCATGATGAGTCAAGCAGGTGGTCCCCCAGAAGGAGGTGTGACTTTGCATGTGGCGGCTTGCTTTAGAAGACAACAATTCCCAAAGAGAGACCAGCTGTACACAGTCACCATCCCCATCTGAGAGAAGGAATGCCTGAGTCCTGGAGAGCAATGTGAGCAGGGCAGCCCGGCGCCCACCAAACTATGCTAAGAGCCAGAGAACATTTCTAACAACTTATTTGGAAACACTCTCAAGGATGTTTAACAGAAGCCTGTAATCCTAGCACCCTGGGAGGCTGAGGCAGATGGATTGCTTGAGATCAGGAGTTTGAGACCAGCCTGAGCAAGACCAAGACCTTGTCTCTAAAAATAGCCAGGTTTTGTAGCAGGCACCTGTAGTCCCAGCTATGTAGGAGGCTGAGGCAAGAGGATAGTTTGACCCCAAGAGCTTGAGGTTGCTGTGAGCTGTGATGCCACAGCACTCCACCCAGGAACAGGTAGAGTGAGACTCTATCTTAAATAAGTAAGTAAATAAATAAACAAATAAAAATAATTCTTTTTTAAAAGGATGGAGCTTCTTATAGTGGCAAATTAATCACCCCCCGTAAGATATCTATGTCCTTATCCCCTGAAGGTATGAATATATTACCCTATATAGCCATAAGCATCTGCAGATATGATTAACAATATGTACTTTGTGATGAGGTACCATTCTGGATTAGAGAGATAGATCCAGTGTAATCACATGAATCCTTAAAAGCAGAGAACCTTTCCAGGCTTCAAAGAACCAGAGTTACTTCAGTGTAAGGACTCAACTAGCTGTTACTGGCTTTGTAGATGGTGGATGGGGCCGTGAGCCAAGGACTACAGGCAGCTTCTGCAAGCTGAAAAGGGCAAAGAACTGGATTTTTTCATTCATAAAGGAATGTACCCTTGAATTTTAGCCCAGTGAGATCCATTGTGGACTTTTGACCTATAGCACTAAAAGATAATAAGTGTATATTCCTTAAGCCGCTAAGTTTCTGATAATTTTTGCCGCAGTCATAGGAAACTAATATGCTAGCTAGTGAACTTGGCTGCACACACTGGGAGAGAAGGCAGGCACCTGAACGCTCTAACCTGCAGGGTGAATCTGTAGGGATTGCCCCGTCAGCCGTGGCAGGGCAGCTTCACCTCCCCACGGCCCCTTCCAGGTGATCGTCTTATTACTAATGCTCTACTGTGTCCCAGTGTGTGTCTCTGAAGCCATTTATTTTCTTTATTTTTTCACTCTCTAAACTATTCATTGCTGAGCCTCACAATGGCACAGAATTACCAATTAATTTACTAGCAGCAAAGGTCCAGTGACTCCCAATGAGGCAGCCTGACTCAGCCCAACAGCTCTGACTTCAGGAAGGCAGGAGAGCCAAATTATCTTTCCTGTTCTTTATGCCATTGGTCTTCCCTGAAGGGGAACACCTCCCAAAGCTCACCACTAAAAATACTAACCTGCCACTCTATTACCTACCCAGAAGCATGCAAACTATTCTGGGCTGTACAGGAGATAAAAAGATGAACAAAAAAAGACACGCTCCCTACCTCCAAAGAACATATTGACCCATAGGACTTCTGGCAAAATTTCATTTTGATACAGTGTACATATTCTTTGAGAGGAAAAAACAGGCTTCACTATGACCCTCATGGAGGAGCATTGAACCTAGTTTTAAAGGGTCAGGGAAAGATTCCTTGAGGAAATGGCATTGAAACTGAGACTTGAAGAATGCATAGGAATTAGCCAGACAAAAGGGGAAGTGGCGAAGAAGGTTCCAGGCAGGTGGAACACGGACAAGTGCAGAGGCAACATTAGTAACCACTGATATTTACTGAATATTCACAACATGTGGGCCCTGTGCTAAGTGCTGTGCACACACAGACTCATTTCATTCTCACAACAGCACACTGAAGTATGCACTGTTACTGATTCCATTTTCCAGATAGAAAAACTGAGGAACAGTGAGTTTATGTAGCACAGCTTGGTAAATAATTGAATATGGAGTTGAACCAAGCCAGTCTGGATCTAGAGTCCCTGTGCTTACCCACTATTCTGCCTGACTCTTGCTGAGTCCCAGGCAAGAAGGCCAATGGCCTTCTTATCCCAGGAACTGAAGTAAGTTCCAGTTACTTGGAACTGAGAAGAGGGGAGCAGGAAACTGGATTCAGCAAATAGTAAGAAATGCAGCAGAAGTGAATACATATGGCCAGATCCTAATCTTATATGTCCAATATTCAAGATTTCATCAGTCCTTAATGAGGCTTTGGAATCTGTGGGATATAGTGGGAAGGGCAGAGGCTTTGGTGTCAGACATTTCAGTTCTGATCTGCCCACTTCTGTGATGAAGCCGAACAATTTAACTTAAGCAAGCTCTTTAAATTCCCTGTATGTTTCCCCCTATGCATCCATCTGTGCCTTAGAGATTAGAATAGCTACACCAAAGAGTTGTTGTGAGGATTTCATGGTGTAAAGGAACCAAGTTTCTGGAATATAGTGAGTAGGCACTCAAATGTTCAGTTTCTTCCTTTCCTTTCCCTTATTGCAAGGAGAAGAGCAGACTGTTAAGCAGCTCTACCCAAGACAACCAACGCAGAAAAAGAAATTGAACTAGAGTGAATACTGACCCTCAAACTTAAAAGATGCACTCAATGTGGGGTTTAAACCTCAAAGGTTGCTGAACCAAAAATTAAGCCCCAGAAAATAGTGTGATATGGGAGAAAGCCACTGGATTAGAAATCAGGAAATGTGAGTTCCAGTGTTAGCACCACCACAAGTAACTGTGATGCTTTCTTCTTCTGCAATCAGAGCAGGTTGAACTTGATAGCCTCTGTGAACCACTCCAATGTAGCTTGGAGCCCACTCAATGCCTTAAACATCTGAGCACAACAGAACTAAAAATCAAATTGCTCTCTGAATTAGGCCAAGGTTCTCAGGTTAAACAAACAATAAAATAAAAGAAATCAAATAACTACCTTGGGAGATGCTGAGATGCAGGAAGATGACAGGGCGGCAAGGCTTTGAAGAAGATAGACATTACAGTCTCATTTGTTTTTTGTTGTTTCCAGATCTTTCACCCAAATAAATCATTCCCTCTTTAAGTCTGTCTCCTTACCTATAAAATGAAAATGAAAATCTTCTTTTATAGACCCGTATTCAAATTAAAGTGTATTTACAACTTTTCGTTAACTCTTCATCCTCCAAGAGAAAAAATAAACCCATTTACTATATCCCTCTAAGTATTTATTCCTTCCTTTTTGCTCCTGTCACTGACAGTCTACAATGAGCATCTTCAGAACATTCATTCGGTTATGTAAACACTTCCTCTACTTTGACCTCACCACTGTCATATTTACATTTATGTTTAACAAGTGCCTAAAACAGTGCCCTGTGCAGAGTAGTTTTTCGTGAATGTTGGATATTGAAACAAATAACGAAGAAAATAAAAACAATGAGAGTGCATTTTTAACTAGTAGAATAGTGAAGTTTTTAAAAAGATATACATTTGATGCAGGCAAGTGCATATGAACTAATACAACCTTTCTTGAATTAAGTAAATGTGTTTCAAGGCTTGTAAAAATGTCTATACCCTCCAATCCAATAATTCTGCTGCTCAGACTCTCTCCACCAGAAATAATAGGTTATTTTACACCTAAAATAAAAGGTTATTTAAAAAATGCTTGGGGAAAATTTGACTAATATACTAAAATATTAGTAGTAACCATTTCTCATTAGAGGGATTAAAGGTTATTTTAACTTTCCATTTTATACTTTTTGGTATTTTTCAAAATTTATTTAGTTATCATGTAAACATTTTATACCAGTATTATATAGAGCTTTTATACTTACATGGGAGGTTGTTTTTTTTTTTTTGAGTTAAAATATACAATCCTGAATATGTTTAATGCATGCTAATATTCCTCAAATGCCTAACTTTTAAAAATTTATCCCAATACCCAATGTAATGCCTTGCCTGTTAGAAGTCCCCTATAAATTTCCATGTATAAGTCAGCCTTCAGTATCTGTGGCCACTGCACTTTAGCCTGGATGACAGAGCAAGACCTTGTCTCAAAAAAAAAAAAAAAAGGTTATATTTGTACAGAACATGTGCAGCAGACATTTTCCTTGTCATTATTCCCTAAACCACACAACATAACAACTGCTTACATAGCATTTACATTCTGTTAGCTGAAGACTGAACAAAAGTCCTAAACGCCTTACACAGACCAATGGACCGTCCTTTGGCTAGAAGATCCCAAAATTTTTTGGCCATGGCAGGACAAGATGCTGGTCATGTCCCAGTTGCATCAACCCCCTCCTCATACTAATCGTTACCACATTTTCTCAAGGCCAGCTTGGGAGAACAAAGGCTGGAGAATTCCTTCAGTTACTTCAGGCACCACCCAGCGACATCATCCTGTCTGTGTGATTCCAACATGACAGCTATTACAGGTCAGGAAGAGTTTCTCCTTGGTAAATGACTGCTGGCCAGTCGCCTGAGGATGCACAGCTCATGGGCTTATGCCCCACATTTACCTCTTTACATAAAGGAACTAATTACAATGTAATTAAATGTTAAATCTCCACCCACAGTGATCACGGAACATACGTCCCATACATGTAAACCTATTACGCATGTGCATGGATGCCTTATGAATATTCATAGATCCTCCTGCAACCTGTTTAATATGCATACTTGGCTAACCTGTTCGGCATAAATTCCCTTCTTACTTTCCCTCCCTTGAACTGCCAGCATGACTCTTGACTTCTGTCAAGGCTTCCCAGCCTGTCAGAATGGCCAGCCTGCATATTATAATCCTTTATAAGAAATAAAGTCTCCTTTCTAAATTCATAGGCTTTGTGACTTCTCTAATAAACACAGGTAATATAAGTCATCTAAATATGAGTTAAAGAATATAAGAAGAGGTGCATAGATTTCATGCAAATACCACATCATTTTACATAAGGAACTTGAGTATCCATGGATTTTGGCGTCCACAGGGGTCCTGGAGCACACCCTCACAGATACTGAGAGATGACTGCACCATCTGACATGAGCGCATCTACCCGGGTCCTTAACTCACCTTTTCTCCCTCCCCACATTTGGAAGTGTCGCTTACATTTTTCTTCTAGTCATTTGATTTCCAGAGGAATGCAAGTAGCAGTGGATTTATTTTTCTCCAAAACAGGTTAATGCTCCATTTAACTGCTGTCCAGATAGTTTTTACTAAAAAGTAGCACACTTCTCCCTGTGAGAATTTAAAGCCACTTGCTTAAAAGAACTGAAAAGTTAACTGGGTTATAAGGATTTGTGGGAGTGTCTAATCACTGCTGTATTATTCTTGATGTAGACACAAATTAAGTTCTTAAGTAAAAAACAAATCATTATTGTGGCTCTTCTTTATTAACAGAGTTCTTTGCAATAGAAAAATTATGCTGTAATTTTTTTTTTAAGAAAGGCCAGTGTTTACTTGGCCTGATTTATTCTGAGAATAGATTCAGCCTTCAATGGAATTAGCTATGATTGCATCTTTTTAAGTAGACAGACGTGTTTTAAACATTTCCCCTGTCACTCCAAGGCTTCCTCCTACAGTTTGTTACATCAGATACTCAAGTTCTTATATTTCCATGAATTTTCCATATTGTTCCTCCCCTCAGGCCCCAACATGATAAAGTGTTCCCTCCTACAGTAAAAATCTTTCCTTCCCTATTAGTCTTTTGAGCTATGAATCTATTTCTCTCATTCTCTGAAGTAGTAATGCTTTGAAAAGATAGCTCACATTCAGGTAAATACAGTTAAAATTCTTTACCACCCTGCTTACTCCAAGTTCTGATTTCTGTTCTTTCTGAAACATGTGCTTAAAAGTCACCAATTATCTCTTATAACAAAAACTATGACTCTTTCCTTCAATGTGTTTGCTTTTTTTATCTTACTGAAACCCATCTCTTTTCACCCTATCCACATAGGTCCATGAAAGGGTAAAAAAATGCTAATGAACCAGGAGCTGGGATTTCACCCTTGACCCCAAATTCTCTTAAGAGTGGCAACTGATACTTTGGAAGTACCTGTAATTAAGATGTTCCCACAGGTTACACATAGGTGAGTTGTTAGTGTAATGTGAATAATGAACCGTGTACGTGGAGCGCGGTCTGCACGCCACTTCACCCCATCCCACTCCTTTTCAGCAGTAACTGTTGTAAACAACCTGCTCAGTATCCTTCCACTCCCTTCTCTATGTAAGCATGTTAATATGTTGGTATGTATACAGAGATAGTAGACTTTTGTAAACATAAATAATATAGACACGAGTTTTTGGTAACAAATGTATATATTTTTTCTTAAACCAGTTTATTGCTTTCAAACTAAAAGCTACTAAGGGAAAGAAGAAGAATGTGAAGGGTAGGGAGACACGAAGACGGGCAGATGGCTTGCCTTTATGCTTAAAATATCTTATGAATACACAGGCTTATTTCATGTCCACGCCACACAAAGCTTCTTAAATTTAGCAGTGGAAGATTAAGTGCAGGATTTTAGATTTTGATTTCCTTTTTATAGTGTTTTTGTTGCTAATGTTAAAAATGAAACCACAAAGAGTTTAATTTGAGGGGCTTCTACGAAATTCTATTTCTGATGTTATTAGGCACACTTGAAAAGGAGGACTCACTTCTTTATGACTTTGATGGTCAGCTTTGATTTTTCAAGAAGTGTGAAGGTGAAGGTAGCTATAGTCAAGGAATAGAAAGAATGTATTTTAATTTTAGTATTCTTTTTTCCACATTCTGTCCATGCTACCCAAAGTGATTGGATTTCACAGCCCACTCATACACTCTAAATATCTTTACATGTGGTAAGTCTTATCCTAGTACTTCGGTAATTGGCCTTAAACAAATTATTAAAAGCTTTGAACAAGATGGCAACTGAGTATAATGAGGTTTACTAGTTTTCTGAAAAAATAAAAAATAAAAAACTTTTCCAAGTGATTTTCAGAAAAAGAAGAAAGATTTGTACTACACAGGAGAGGAATCCTTTGTTCAGATTAAAAAGAAACTCAAGTTGAAAAGCCTTTAGGGGATTTTTCTAGAACTAAACGGTTACAGATTGATATCTTATCAAACACTTTGTTGAAAAGAAGAAAGGTTATAGAGGGGCAGACAATACAATGGGCAAGCCGATTTAAAGACAAGCAACTTTCTGTTACTGTAGACATAGCAGTCACCAAAGAAGTGGAGTTATTATGAATTATATTATATCAAAAGAGTAACAATCCATTTGAAGATGATCATTACCTATAATCTGTAGAAATTGGAAAAGAGAGATAAAATGTTTTATAAAATATGTTTAAAAGTAAAAACTATTTCATCACTTAGGGCCTATTAAAAAAGAGATAAAGAATGAATACATGTTTAATGAAGGGTTGAGAAAATTGGTATCTTTTCCAAAGGTCTTGGAGACTTATATGGTCCTAAGCCTCAGATCCCTAAAGTGAAAAGATTACTCAAGAAAGACAGCCTTGATTGATAATGGTATCTCATTTATTCTTACAGATGTGACTAAAAAGATCTTAGTAACTGATACTCTCAAGATTGACAATTCTCATTTTAGTCATTAATTTTAATTTCTGAGAGCATTAAAAGAGTGTGGTAAATAATTGCTCAGAGTTTTAATGATGTATTCCTTACAAAGTTTGCAAGGCAAATGCTTAGAGGCCATTTTTTTCTTCCCAGGTAAGGCCCCACCTGCTACCTACTATCCTATTAGGAATTCTTTTTCTTTTTTTTTTTTTTTTATTAAATCATAGCTATGTACATTAATGCAATCATGGGGTATAGTGTGGTGTTTTCATATACAATTTGAAATAGTTTCATCAAACCAGTTAACATAGCCTTCATGTCATTTTCTTAGTTATTATGTTAAGACATTTATATTCTACTTTTAGAAAGAATCACTTGCACCCTTATAAGATAAACCATAGAGGTGATCCCACCAATCACCCTCCCTCCACCCATCCACCCCCCTGCCTTCCACTCCCCCTCCCCCCTCCTCCCTTCCACTCCCCTCTATCTAATACAAATAAAGTTATTGTATTAGAATGTTTATTGCAGCCCAATTCATAATTGCCAGGTCATGGAAGAAACCCAAGTGTCCATCAACCCATGAATGGATCAATAAATTGTGGTATATGTACACTATGAAATATTATGCAGCCCTAAAGAAAGATGAAGACTTTACCTCCTTCATGTTTACATGGATGGAGCTGGAAAATGTTCTTCTTAGCAAAGTATCTCAAGAATGGAAGAAAAAGTATCCAATGTACTCAGTCCTATTATGAAACT